>LPNX010256902.1:100910-124769 GCA_001517045.1 Pseudotsuga menziesii | reverse complement strand
TGCAATGGCATCACACATCAGCTGCCAAAATGGATTGTTTTTAACAATGCTAAGAGGTATGTGACTCTAGTAAAGACACCTTCCCATTACCCTGTCCGCTTCTAGCTTTTTTGATTTCTTTACAACTGACTTGATAGAAGATTGTGAGCCTGGTCCAACATAATGGGATGTGTGCCGCCCCCTCCCACGAGGTGAAGCTGTGGAGCCCCTCCCACTACCCTTACCGATAGTGGTAGATATAGATGCACCTACACTTCTTGCTTGGCCAAAAGCTGCAAGTTCAACTTTGTTTGCAGCGATCTCATCTTTCTTTCTCATTTTTTCATGGATGGCATCATGGGCAACTCTCATGATTTCTGGGGTCACTGCAGTACAAAGGCTAACATCATGGCCAGGTAGTTTGGTTAAGTGGTATTTCAACCTGTTAACCCCTCCCGTCATGTGACGCCCACATAATTTGCAACTCAAATTCTGCCTATTGTTACCATCCTCGAGCTCACCATACTGCCAAAATGGGTCCAATGTCTTTGGCATTTTTGCAATTGGAAATTTGGAATGCTTCAAGCCTTCAACTCAAATGCAACCCTAGGGCACCAAAAAAAAAAAATTACATTAAACTCCATTGGAAAATAATAGCAACATTCTAGCTTAAAAAATCATACCTCTAAATTTAGATTTTAAGCCATGAAAGATAAGAAGAAGAGGGTGGCTAAGAAGTAAAAAAACAAGCATGCTATTTTCCATTTTAATTTTTTAAAACCCCCATTTACATTGGGATTGTTTTTCATTTTTTGGGGCATGGAAGTCAATGGCAAAATAATAAAAACAAATAGCAAAGAAATAGACAAGAAATAGGCAACAAAATAGTAAAAGAAATATGCAAAAAATCGTTCAAACAGTCCATGGCAAAAGATAGAAAAACAATGGATAAAATGCACATACCTTCAACACTTGCTCCACAAAAATCCTTGGTTGAGATGCTAAATGGTGTTTGAAAGCCTCCAAAGGTGTTGGTGGTCTCCTCAAGCCTTTCTCCTCCACTTCCAACAAGCTCATTTGCTAAATGAGAAAAAAAAAACCAAGTTTTCCCTTTTCTAAGCCGCGGGTTGCCTGCCTGGGCGCTTTTTTCAGTCGACTCGCGCTCTTTAGGAAAAAATCGTGCTTTTTAAGAAAAAAATCGCGCTTCCAAATATTTTTAAAAAATCGCGATTTTTCCTCGGCGAAAAATCGGCCTGAGGAAAGAATCGCGCTTTTTCTGATCTTTTCCGATTTCTTGGCGATTTTTTCAAGCTTGCTATATACCATATAAGGGTGAAGTTGTGAACATATCAAAATGGCACAATGTGTACTGTGCAATACATATCTGGAAGATTGCAACAAAATGAAAATACACAATATGGGTTGTAGAGTGGCATAATTCACTAATTTATTTGATTCTTTCCAAATTTAATATAGTTATTATTTTACCATCTGCTAAAATGCTAATTCAAATATAACCATAACCTCATAGGCATATACAGACTTTGCTGATAATGTAAACAAATATCATGTGTTGAAAATCCAGATTCCATACTCATGATTCCAAGTTCCAACCATGCAAAATTTCCTTCTAGTTTCTCATAGTTACAAGAAATATCAACAAAATGGCAATGAATGGGCCTCAACGCTGCTTAACCCACTCACAATGGGAGAGAAGCTCCAGTTTATAAAGAATAGTATAGTAACAAGATCTGTAAATTGTTTATAATACAAGAATTACTATAGTCTTAAATGATCATTAGCAAAAATCGTTAATAGGTTAAGACACAAGAATAGGCATAGTATTAACTAACATGCAGGACATATCTGAAATTCCAAAGTTTAGGAATTATTTAAAAAAAAAAATTTGTGTTTATAACTCCATGCATCAACTCGGATTAACTCAGGCGAGTCATCCCATTACTCGGGCGAGTTGACCAGTTTGGTACTGAACTGGACGAGTTGGACATCGACTCAGCCGGTTCAGTATCGAACCGGTCACCCGAGCCGGTTTAGAGGCCGAGTCAGCTCGGCTGGAGGTCAACTTGGCCAACTTGGCCGACTTGGACTCGGACTCGGCCGAGTTTTAAAACACTTACCCAATCTTCTCACTCATCTTTAATGTCTTTCTACTCTTGTTTAAAATTTTCAACCTTGATAATGACAGTCTCCTATCAGTTGCTCATTATACTTTGTTCATATGGAGTTGCTTTCATTATCTTTCTATCAAACACTGCTCTGTTTATGCTACAGTTATGGAAATTTAATTGATATGAATAATCTGGACGAGGAAAAGACCAGTTAAATTCCTTTTCTGGTAAAGGGAATATGGATTTTTGCTCTTGTAGTTGTTTTAAGAGGAAAGCATTATTTATTGATGCCAACTTTACATCCTTTACATGTTTGGTTGTATTTGTGATAATGTTGACCATGTCACTACTCATAAGTGGACAACACAAATTTATGGAACACTCACAGTAAGCATGTATACGTTTCATTTCTTATGTCTCATAATCAGAGTCTTTTTACAAAGTTGTTATTTACTTGCAGTACGACTTATTTTAATTTTTTAGTATATTTAACTACTAGATAAATTTAGGGTTCTTTTTTGCAGTCATCCTGTTCAGCATATGCATGACACTTAGATGCAGGTAAATAATGCAGGTGTCAATTTTAATACTGGCTCGAGCAACTCAGTGGAATATGCAGAGACTGTGATAGAAACAAATTACTATGGCACTAAAAGGATGACAGAGTCTATGCTTCCTCTTATGAAACCTTCCTCAGCAAGTGCTCGAGTACTGAATGTTAGCTCACGACTTGGAAGGCTAAATGGAAGGCGCAATGTATGTATCAGGAGCATACTACATAACAAATTTAGTTCTATTAGATCTCTTATTAGAAATCCAACCCTTCTTGTATGGTTTGATCCTGTCTTCCTTTTCTCTAAATGATTCAAAGAGGTTTATTTATTCATAGGCGATTCTAACTTTTACATCATTGCCATTCACATTATAACAAAACATTGCCTGACAGAAAATTGGTAATGAGTTGCTAAGGAATCAACTTGAAGACGATGAGCATCTTACTGAAGCATTGATTGACACTACTGTTCAAGATTTTGTGGAACAAGTTAGAGAAGGAACATGGGTATCTGGTGGTTGGCCACAAATTTTCACAGATTATTCAGTCTCAAAATTAGCTGTCAATGCTTATACTCGTTTACTTGCAAGGAGGCTTTCTGATCGCCCTGAAGGTCACAAGATCTATGTGAACTGCTACTGTCCTGGCTGGGTCAAGACTGATATGACTGGTTGGGAAGGTAACATAACAGCAGAGGAAGGTGCAGATACAGGAGTATGGACAGTCTTGCTACCTCCTGAATCACTTTCAGGAAAGTTTTTCGCTGAAAGACGTGAAATACGTTTCTGAATTAACTTATAATTTATGCTTCCACAACTCCAGATAAGTTTTGTTGTCATTGATCATAGGGTGTTATATTTATGAGATATTAACAAAGGACTGATTGGTTCTATTTCTTTAAGTGTAACATCTAATAGCAAATTTCCACTATATTTCTCATGCCACGTATTTTATTTAGCTCTAATCTGAATTGAATATCTTTTTTTTTTGACAGAAACGGTTGAGTAGCATTTGTATTAAGAAAGACCAATAAAAAAAATTTACATCATGCCGAGGAAGGACTGTTCCCAGAGGAGGACAGTGTCCATAACTTGTTCATCTTTAACATATTTGTAGCTATCACGAAAGTTCCCTAGTCTATGGAGAGTCGAGACTATACCTCCTTACAAAGTGTTCAAGAAGAAATAAGAAAAAGCAATTCATTTCAGAGGCTGAATTCCTACACTAAGTCTGTGCAATTGAGATACCCATTTCATTACATTGGAGTTCAACCTGGTGCTTTCAATTTCTAAAAGACTCACAATTGCTTCTGTGAAGTGGTATTTAACAGCATTAAGAACTTGCATATAAACTGAACAAAGAGAAGAGTCCCATAACTGCAAAATGCTTGAACCAGGATTCGAAGAGGCTAATGCTGTTAACTTAGTGCTTATGGAGACCAGTGGACTGCCCAATGGCTCATCCTTCGACTGGGCCATTTCCAGCTTGGACCGAAACCCAATGCCAACTCTCAGAATGTTGTTAATATTCTCTTTTTTAAAGTCCATTAAACTTGTATGCATGCTCACGAAGCTCAGATGATTGCTGCTGATACTGAACTCTGATTCCGCTGCTAGAGCCAGGGAGAAGATATTATGTTTTTGTTTGTTTGTTTGTGATTTCAGTTCGAAGGCAACGGACTTGATCTTTCCTTCGTTTGATCACAATTTTGCTCTCAACACAGGTTCTATTCAAGTTCGGAGGATCCTCCTTTTTATCTTTGCCAGAGCCTTTTCCCTGATCATGTAGCTTTTTTACGATCGCCTAGTACCTCGAACCACAACCTTTCTGCGCGAGGATGTTACACTCCATACACTGAGTTGTAGGGAGGATATTGTCGACTCGTTTTCCCTCCAGCCAGGTAAACCTTCCCACAAGCCAAACAAACGAGGAAGTGCTGATACTGCTTCTTCCAAGAAGAGAGTAAACACAGTCTGTTTGTTTTATGGTCCATCTGGCCATCCCAACAATAGCATTCCTGCTATCCATCATCCTACGGCTCATATTCAGAGCATTGCTTCTCCAAACATCAATTGTGGGCAGGGGAGCCGTTAAATTGAAACGCAAGGAGGCGTCCCATTCACCATTTAAGACCATAAAATGCTTACATGCCAATTGAGTGCTTCTCCATAGTACAAGAGAGAAGAGCACATTACTCCGAGGTCCAGGGGGAGACACTCCCCCTTTGGGGATAAAACAGAGCTCAAGGGATCTAACTTCTTTTATATCTTTCTTCATTGTAGACTAATATTCCACAGTCTAAGAGTATCCTTTGTTAGCCATTAAGTCCGCGTGGTTGTTATTTGATCTTAAAATATGAAAAAACTTGAGAGATCTAAACTCGCTTCCTAAGCATTTAAAGATATAATGCAGTTTAATTGATGGACTCTTGTAGTTCTTGATCAGTTTTCTTGCTTCCCTTGTAACCATGAGGAGTCTCCAAAAACTGCTAACTCCTCTATTCCGCAGCTGCTTGCTATCTCCAGTCCATTGATTAAGGCAAGCCGCTCAACGCCATTGTTAGATTTTTTGCCTAGGCCCCATCAATATTCTTTTTGCTTGTTCCCTTCATAGTAAAAAATGACTCCCCCTGCACCTGCCAGCCTCGGATTGCCTTTGGAGGCCCCATCAAAGAATAGAGAATTACAATCAAGGTTCGACCACCATTTGGCAAAATCTTCTGAGCTCAGCCTCAACTGCCATTTTAAACAATTAGGCCTTCGAGTAGCCATATGCCAGTTATGGGTAAAAGGTGACTCCAAGAAATCAATTGCCCACGCTCTTTCTTTAAGAATTAAGGGTTCCTTATGGATGTGGATCATCCCCCTTGTTAATAAGGCTTCCACCCACAACGATTTTGCAAAAGACATTACTTTTCTTGGACTGGAGACCTCGCCTTCTAATATCTCTTTGTTTCTTGTTGCCCATATCTTCCAGCAAATGTATTTTGGAATGGCAACCCATGCCCTTATGAGATCTGGTTTTTGGAAAAGAGAACCTTGATAATAGTCTTTCCAGCAGGAAAAAAGGTTATTCCAATTTGTTCGAAGAATCAATTAACATGCAACTCTTGTAGAGCATGAGACCAAACCGCTTGAGAGAACTTGCAATCCAGAAAGAGACGATCGAGATTTTCTTTTGACTCTTTGCAGAAGATGCAACGTGATGGCCCTTCAATACCCCTTTTTTTCAAATTCTTTATTGTCAGGGTTTTGCGGTGCGCTAAAATCCAGAAGAAGGCATTTATTTTTGGAAGTCCATCCTTGCACCAGATCTTATTCCATTTTGTATCCTTTATGTTATTTTCTTTGTTGCTGGAGATGAGTCAATATCCTTCTTTTACAATATAGATTTCCGATTTCCCCCAGTCTCTGCTTTTAGTGAGATGACGGTGGATAGGCGCAGACCCTTGGAGAAGAGAGAGGAGAGCAACAAAGTCAAATATAAGATGATCCAGAATCTCCAAGTCTTTCCATCCAGCCCATCTTCCGCTATTGTTCCAAGAGGAGAGATCAAAAGGGCGAAGATATTTAAATGGTCTAGCCATTGCTTGAGGTCTGGAAGGCAACCAAGTGGTTTGAGGGAGAGAAAGGCCCCAAATTGTCGGACCATATCCTAATCTGTTTACCATTTCTTGGGATCCAGTGCAAGTTATTTTTATTGATATTGATTGCCCTATTATAAAGATTCCAAATTGGAGATCCATTCCTTGCCAGGGGAAACTCATCAATACATCTTTTCCTCGTTCCTTTCTGTTGCAGCTGCAACGATCTCCCAAATTTCTAAAAAAAATTGGGACCCTCCTTTTAAATGTTGTCTTGCTTAGTTTGTTGGGATTGCTTGACTTTACTGCAATTTTGATTTTTGAGGATGATTGTTGAATGAATATCTCTTATGCTGATGCTGCCTTTTGGTTTAAAGTATGGCTGATGGTGATTTCTTATCTCGCTGTCGGAACTTGTTGGAGTTATAAATCGGTGTCGTAGTCAACTACGCAGCCGCAGTTGCGGAGGTTCAATGGACTAACGGCCCGATCCATAGCTCTATCTTCCGCCGATGCGCTCTCGTTTCTATTTTTTATTGTCGGCATTTTTTGTTTGAAAACTGTCGGAGCATTAGGGCCTGGTAGTGCCGTCGTTGCGAATGGAAGGTTGTAAGCACCGCGACGAGAAAACTTTTACTTTTGCCGATCCCATGTTTTTTGCATTTTTTTATTGTCGCTGGCGGCGCTGTGATTGGACTTTTGAATCAGGGGTTAGTTTGTTTTTTGATCGCCGTATTTTTTGTTTTCACAAGAGCCTGAGCCTTTTTGTTTTCCGTCGTTGCAGCTCCGGAGCGGACCAAACCTCCGCCCTACAGTTTCCTCTTGCCGATGATCGATTTTTCGTCGATGGCTCGCTTAGGGTTTGGTTTTATTTTTTCCGACTTTGACTGGTCTGCGGAACTTTTAGCATCTTCATTGCCTGTCGTTGCGGCTCACTGGCAGGTTGGACACTGATACCTTAGTTGTCCCGCTGCCCAATTTGCGGTATTTTTTTTTCCGCCGATTCTTCTTCATCGGGATATATATATATGTGGGATTGGGCGTTATTCTATTATTATTCCTGCGAACCCGTGCCTGCGCTGTCCTTGTTGTTTCGAACTGGGTGTTGTACCTAGTTGTCGGGAGCTCGATCGTGGTTGGCGTTGTCGTGGAAGCTTTCAGATTCTCCTTGTCGACTGCACAGCTCATTGCCAGGTAGGCCAACCATGATTTTTCCCACTCTTGTGAGTTTTTGGAACTAGGGTTTCGTCTTTGGGTTAGGTTTTCCCGCCGTGGTAGATGGGCATATATGTATGGGTTTATCAGCATGTATGGTGGTTCACTTTGACAGTTTAGCAGACGGGGGGGGGGGGTTTCATTTTTCTCGTTGATTATTACAAAGCCGTTATGAGTTTTCGAACCTTTTTCGACTGTTTAGGAAACTAGTGCAGATGAGCGTTATGCTGTCTACATTGATTTTTCTGGGTCTGCGTATGGCCATCCGGGAAAAAATTTCTTTTTCTTTTGTAGTCTGTAGGCGTTTACCCTGGTTTTGTTTGAATTGCCAAAAGGTTGGTGTTTCTATTGTTCTGGTTGCTCGCGTGTTTGGTTAGGGTTGCATTTTTCAAAGACAATCCTCATTGACGGGATTTTTGTTTGAGCGAGAGGTTGGAACGCGTTCTATTGAAAGTGGACGCATTTTGCTTTAGGATTTTTGTCGTTGAAGACACCGAGGGTTTCAGTTTTGATTAGACTGGTTTGTCTTCGCGCAGTACTGTGTTTAGTCTCGCGGGTGGAGGTTTTGCATGATTAGCGAGGTTATGTCGTATGTTGTAAATCAGGTTGATTTTAGTCGCGGGCATGACTTAGGATTTTTCAGGACCTATCTTTTTGCAGAAGTATTTGCTAGTTAGACCTGGTTTTGTATCTACATAGATTTAGCTATGGCAAACATGGCTGAAGTAAATGTTTATACCGTTTTTTTTTCGTTCTTTGAATACTGGTTAACAGCTCAAAAAGCCTAAAGGCATTCTGTTTGATGGCAGGGCAAATTTTCCAAGGACGAGATGTCGAAAAGATAGAAAAAGAAAGCTCCCATTGCTGAAGGGGATCATGAGGTGGAAATTATTACAAAGTGTGAGTACATTTATGAAGATACTAGAGCCACCACCGGTGTGGAACCTGACTACAAGTGGGGCGAGATTTACATACTGATTTTAGACCACGAGGTGCTTGATACCGGGCTTGAAGAGTTAACACTATATGCTAATATTGAAAAATCTGCCTTGATGAAGATAGCTACCAGGCCTGAGCTTTTCTCATGCTCAGAAGTGATTGGATGGATTTTTCCTAGGGTAGACGTGACTACTATGATTCTGGCCAATACTGCCAAGCAGGGCTATGCTGCTTACAGCCCTGGTCATGTATCATTAGCTTATCACTTACCAGAAGCCCAGGTTTACCTAATTGAAGATTGGCTGAAGGAGATTAACCTAGACCTGGTTGAAACAGTAAAAAGAATGATGATACCTGGTAAGAATTTCCGAACCAGATCATCAGGGGAATACGACACAGCTACTTTAAGAACCCCTTATAGGTTCATTGCGTTAATGCTGAACAAAATCTTTGGGAGAGCCCACGGAAGGAGTTTCAAGTTAGGATGGGTTCCTATTATCTTCTATGTATCCACCCAAGGGACTGTGTTCAACTGGGCAAACATTGTGTCCAATAGTCTCTCAGCCTGCATTGCTTCAGCTCTGGGAGGGGTGTCCCAGAAAAGGTCTGAGTTCTACATGAGCTCCATATTAATTGATTGTAGACTATGCGCCCAACCATTTCCAAACCTGAGGTGCATATGGGACAGGGACAGAACCCCTGTTTACACAGCCTACAAGCCATTATGGGCACACAAATACTACAATCATTACAGAGAAGTTTGTGAACAATTTATTATGCTCTTGTATACTTTAATTTTCTTGAAAGAATGCAATTGCATGTCTGAAGAGGCATTGAAAGTCATTGAGGAGTATGCCAATTACTACTTGACTGATGAAGGGATGTATATTAGAATGTATGGTAGCTCCCGGGTGCCTTCATTACTTCCCAAATATGCCACGGATTATGTGGTGCACAAAGAAGCTGTCAGACAGGTTTCCTTGGATGGTATAGGGAGTTTTTTGTTCGAGCACAAGAAGGCAACTTATCCTCCCATACCGTTCAGACTTGGAAGCTATAAGTTTTCAAAAGTTAAAAAGGCTGATGAGTTTGTACAGGAACTAGAGCAATTTCACTTTGGAGAAATGAACTTCCATAGAAATGATTCTCAGAACAAAGTTGCGGAACATTGCAAGGAAGCCAATGTGCATTTTGAATATACAAACCATTGGGATAAGGATGAAGAAACGTTCAGAAATGTAGAAAATATGACTGCATTAAAAAGAAGATTTAAAAAGAAGATCACCACTAAAGGTTGTAAGGGCCAGGCTGAGCAGAAGAAAGCTGATGAAGAAGAGGCCAGGAAAAGAGAAGAAGATGCTAGGTGACTAGCACAGGAGGTCGAGAGTTGGCTTAAAAGTGAAGAAGAAAGGAAGAAAGTTGAACAAGAAGCAGCAAAGAGTGCAGAGGAAGTTGCCAAGAGGGAAGAAGAAGAAAGAAAAAAGAAAGAGGATGAAGAGCTAAAGAAGCAGGAAGCTGAAAGGCTGAAACTGACAGGGTCCACAACAGATCAACAAACTTCTGACCCTGCAGACACTCAAGGAGTACAAGATCAGGATTGTCCCGACTCCCAAGAGCCTACTGCAACTGCTGACAGTAGTTTAGGGCAGGTTGTTGTTTCTGGATTAAGGCTAATTCCTTTTGAACAAAAGAAAGGGGAAGAAGTTCCAGACTTTAGTACCATCTTTTATGACAGAGAAAAGAAAAGAATTGTGAAGAGGACTGAGAAGAAAGTTGAAGCTTGGGGGCAGCCAAGGATGATGATAAATGATAAAACCTTGGTACATAGGACAGACAAGGACCCGAGACTGACAATCCGAGCTGGAGCAACATTAATCCACGCCTCTGAAGATAATGTAGATCGAATAATGACAAACCTTGAGCAATCAAGAAAAATTGCTGCCCAATTAAAAAACACTCTGAAAAATGAGAGGGATGAAGGCAACAAATTAAAGAGAAAGTTTGAAGACATGCTGAATGAAGTGAAGTCTTCAAAAGCAGAGCTTCAGTCCCTCCAAGCAGACAAGATGTCTTTAGAAGTTGCTATTGAAAAGCGAGGAGTAGATGCTCAGGATAGCCTAGCAAAATTGCAGCAGGAATATCGGGAGCTAAGGACAGAAAGGGATGGACTAAAAACAGCAAATGAAAATCTTCATGCAGAAAGAGACCAACTGTAAAGCAAAGTTGGGGAACTGGAAACACAAAAGGCTACCATGGAGGAGACAGAAAAACAGTTTTAGGTACAAGTAGCAGAGTTTAAGGGACAGATTGCTTCACTAGTAGCATCTTTGAAAGAGGCTAAGGAACAACAAACCAGTATTCAGCCTTTCAAAGAGCATGTCCTAACACAAAGAAGCAAAATGCACCGGCTGCAGGTGTCCATAGAAGAAGAAAGATGCAAAGTTTTGTAGATAGATAATAGATTAGAAGAAATTTTGGAGACTTCTTCATATTTTGTAGATAGGTCTCAGGACATTTTGGAAGTCCTGACGGGAAGAATAGGAAGGTTGGAGGCCAATGAAGAGATTCCTGCAGACTTACCAGCAAAAGATCAACAAGGCTTAAGGCAGGATTATGACTTGTTGGAGTTTGCAATAAACACAGCAGAAGAATTCAAGAAGGCTGTAAAGAAAACGAAAGGAGCTTGCACCGAGTATTGTAGAAGGCTGCTGATCCCTTACAACCGATGCCAGGTGGTTGCCGAGCAGAGATTAGATACATTTCTAGAACATGACCTGTTCATAGAAATGTTACAAAGTAGATATCAAGAGGATGAGCAAAGGATTCAACAGGTCAAAGTCTTGGACGAACAGATCTTGAAAGATGAAGTAGCCCATTCGGCAGTCAGTGTACAGTTGCTGGAAGATCAACTACGCCTGAGCTCAGCCAGAATTGAAGTGATTAAAAATCAGGTTGCAAAGTTTGAGATTAACATTCGTTTTCTTGAGCCTTCTGAATTTGAGAACATTGCATCAGAAGCCCTAGCATGGAAAAAGTTTCTAAATAATCAAGCGGGGCCTTCCACTTAAAGTGCTTTATTAGTTTGGTCAAATGTAATATATTGTAAATTGTATGGGAACTCAATATAAGACAATTTTGGGAGATGAAACATTAGGGAAACCCAGGAGTCATTTGGGGCAACCCAAAAGTCTTTCCTGTTGTATAAGTATAGGAGAGTTAGATAGAGAAGGGACTTTTTCCCAGTTAGACTTGTGAGAACACATTGTAAGAAAAACTATTTTGTTTTGCAATATATAATTACAATTTTGCCTGTTGGAGAAAGCTTTGGTGGAATGTTCAAATGTTGTTAAATGGATGTGGTTGAAGGGGAACTATTTCGTTTTCAGCTTTTATTCATTAACCATGAGATCGTTTTAACTTGTTGAACCTATGTTCTTTTATGAATGCTCTCTAGTTTATTTTATGATAATTTCCACTATGAGTAATGAATGTTTTCACAGATAATGAGCTATCTTGTTGTTCCATTTATTCATGTTTGTGTTTTGAATCAAAGAACAACTATCTGTGATTTTTCTTAACGCATGAACAGTAATACATTACTCATTAAATGATAATCTCACTTCTTAGGGACAACTTACTTAGTTTTATTTCCTGCTGTGTGTGGTTTAGATGCGAGAGAGTCTAAGATGAGAGGGAAGAACCTGTGCATCACATTGTGACCGCTCCTCGTATTCTTTATCAATCTGCATTTTAGATAGGCACTTGCATATTATACTTAAAGTTAAAAAACACAAAAATATATACGGTGGACCGAGCCGCAACCGGTAAAACCTTTTAATTTTTGTTACTTGACCTGCGGTAGCCGGACTGCAAATCGGAGGGATTCCCCATACCAAATAGTCACGGGCTAGTTGGGAACGTTGACTGGGGAGAATCCCTTGCTGTTGTTGCCTGCGATTTTCCAGGCCTCAACACTTTCATATATTTTTTCCAAAGAATCTCCTTCCACCACGCCTTCTCTCCAGAGACAATTCTCCAAAGGATTTTTGCTCCTAGTGCGAGGTTCATCGGTCTTGTGTCTCTTATTCCAGCCCCTCCACAATTTTTCAGACTGCAAACATTATCCCAATTAATGAGGTGGAATTGTTTTGAACCATTTGACTTACCACCTTGGTATAGGAATTTTCTAATCTCCTTTGTAATTTCCTGCATTATTTGTTTTGGAGCTAGAGAGATTGAGCAGGTATAAATTGGATAGGCTGAGAGAATATAGTTAATAAGGACTCGCTTTCCCGTTGGGTTGAGCCACCTTACTCCCCAAGAAGAGATTTTTTTTTTTGATCTTGTCAACTATGCCCTGCCAGTCTGCTGTAGTTTGTTTTTCCTCTGAAGATAGGGGTCCCAAGATAGTTGAAAGAGTTCCAATTTAGCTTGCCTTCGAAGCCTAGAACCCTTCCTATCCTTGCCAACGTCTTGGGTGGACAATTCCAACCATAAACGTTAGATTTTATAGAATTTACCTTACCATCTGAAGCTTTGAGGAAAGAGGACAACACTTCATTAAATCTCTCTGTAATCACAGTAGAAGCCCCCCCAAGCATAATTGTGTCATCTGCAAACTGGGCATGAGTAGCGACTTTGATTCCCTTAGCGATCTTTAGGCCTTTTAATTTCCCATTTTCTTGTAAGGCTTGAAGCTTCCTACTCAATGAATCAACAACTAAAAGAAAGAGGAAAGGGGACAAGGGGCAGCCTTGCCTGACACCCCGAGAAGCTTGAAAGAAATCAGATGGCCTACTATTTATTAAAGGAGCAATCCATGGACTACTAATGCAAGCTTTGGTCAATCTAATGAACCTCTTCGAAATGCCGAACCCGGACATAATTTCAAAAAGAAAGAAATGATTAACCCTATCAAAGGCGTTAGCCATGTCTAATATTATTGCCATACCTTGTTGCTTTTTTTCCAGGCCGGAATGAATGGCTTCTTGGACAATAATGATATTGTCTAATATTGTCTAATAGATGCTTCATGAGATTTTTCATTCTAGTAGCCAGAATTTTTGTAAGAATCTTGTAAGAAGTGTTGCATAGAGAGATTGGCCTGAATCTGTCCACAAAGTTAGGTTTTTTTTTCCTTTGGAATCAAAGCCAGGAATGAAGAGTTGGTGGCCCCACCTATTTTGTCTTTTTTCCTTGTCCAATTGAGCATCCTTCTCAGATCTTTCTTGATGATGTCCCACTCAACCCGATAGAAGTTGATAGTCAACCTGTCAAGTCCCGGAGCCTTGTCTAGATGCAGGGTCCAGATCGCTTCACTAATCTCATGTTCCGATATTGGCTTCACTAATTCCTGATTTTCAGAGTCAGAAGTTATAGGAGGAATAACGAAGAGAAGGTCAGCCTGAGAGATGGGATCCGTCTCTTCACTGTCGGTGTAGAGTTTATTGAAGTGTTGAAAGATATGCCTCTTAATGGCTTCACGCCCCTCGATTTTTTGTCAATTGCTATCTTTCAGCTCTTTGATAATATTAAAACTTAGTTTGGCTTTAATTTGTTTGTGGAAATAACCAGTATTATTGTCTCCCCCTTTTAGCCAAAGTTGCATGGGCTTCAGCCTCCACTCTTCGTCTTACCTAGCTGCCATTAAAATCTTCATATTCATCTATTTTTCTTGGTTTAGGGAGAACAAAGTCACTTCTTCATCTTCCAATTTTTTTTGGAGAGTTGCAAGATCATCTTGAATTTGTTTCTTGTGGAAAGAAGGTCCTTTAAAAGACAATTTAGCCCAATTCTTAAGAGTGAGACGTACTGCTCTTAGATTTGATTCCCATATATAGCTAGGAGTGCCAAAGATGTTAGAATTCCAAGCCTTTTGAATTATTTCTAGAACTTTTGCATCCTGCAACCAGAGAAGATTAAAACAGAGGATAGGACCCAAATTTTCAGAAGGAGATAAAGACAAATATATGGGTTTATGATCTGAAGTTGCTGAAGGAAGAGCAAGGTAGACCGGAAGCAAATCCCTTTGTAGGAGGGAGGAGCTTATAAAAAACCTATCTCATCTTGTAGCAATATATCTAGGGCCCTGTCCTTTTGTTACTCCAATTATATTTCCCGTTCTTAAGGGGGGGGGGGGGTCCAATAGATCCAGATCTGCCATCAGGTCTTCCATTTTCTCTCCAAAGGGGTCCCTAGCGATCGAGCCTACCCTCTTCTCCACATGCGATTTGGTGGTGTTGAAGTCCCCAACAAAAATAATCTTTTTCCTGCAAGTCTTCGCTCAACAAGTTGAGAGTTTCCCAAAAGACCACCTTATCCCTGTAATGCGTTGGTTTGTAAACATTACAAACAAAGATTGACTCTTGCTTGGCTTTGCATTGTTGCTCTGTCATAAGCCAATGATTGGTTTCCTTCACTGATTATTGTGTATTTTTCTGAATTACAAAAGGTTGCAACTCCTCCTGATGCGCCTCTAGAGCTGGTGGCTTTCCCATGATAGGTTTTTCAAAAAAGACAAGATAGGGCCATTACCTCCTCTTCTGCCATTTTTGTCTCTTGGATTATCAGAATGTCTGGTCTCTTTGATTTGATAATATTTTTAATAGCTTACACTTTGATTGAGCTCCCCAAACCTTTGCAATTCCAAGAGACAACTATCATTATTTCTTTGTTGGTTGAGGTCTTGCTCGAGACCTGCTATCCGCTCTTATTCCTCTGACACTTCTAGTGCTTTGAAGAAGCTTAGTTTCCTCAATGCTCATCTGCCTCCCAAGTTCAAGTTCTCTTTCCGCTTCCTGTTCCCTATGGTACCTTTGAGTTTTTCTTCCCCTAGTGGACAGAGGTGGAGCTTGATTTGGTATTTCTTGAGATCCTTGTGAAGAGGAATGGCCTGGGGAGGTTACTATCATACTGACTTTGCTTTTCTTTGCCATCGCTGCCCAAGTTCCGCTTAGGGATGAAGATCCCATGAGTGTTTTCTCTGTCCCATCTTCACATGCATTAGGAAGTGTGCTTGGTGTTAGAGCCTCACATTCTTCTATCTCATCCCCCTCAGGAGGGATATCTATTGAAGGGATTTCTCCATCTTTTATAAGTATAGCCCAAAAATGATTGCTTGTAGACGTTCCCTTGGCGCTTGAGGCATGCTCCTTAGTTTTTTTCTGGTTGAGAATTGTTGGTTGCATTAGGAGGAATATAAGGCGTCCTTTTCCCTCTTTTAACTTGTTGCCATCCTTCTTCTTGGTTTTTTCGAGGATCCTCTGGTGCTGCTTTTGGACAATTTTTGAGGAAGTGACCGTATTCATGGCACTTTCTACACTTGAAGGAAAGTTGCTCATAATCGATCTTTTGTAGGTGTTCTCACCAATCCATGACAAATTTATTGCTTTAGGAAAACATTTCTCTAGATCGACTTCCACACATATCCTTGCGCATGAGAATACTGGTCCCTTTGGCTCTGCCTTATCAATATATTTTCCAAGGGTATTCCCAATAGCTTGGAGGGCTTCATTGTTCCAGCAATGCAGAGGAAGATGAGGAAGATGAGGAAGACAGACCCAAACCGGGACTGCTGAGGGAACGTCCTTCTCTGGATCAAAGGATAAACTCCAATGGTTTAGATACAGGCCTCTTGGTCCCATGAAGTAAGGCCCGCTTCTAAAGATGAGATCCATGTCATCTTTGTTTTCAAACAGGAACACAAAAAACCCTTTTCCGCAGAAACAATGTTGCAAGCCTATAGAGATCATGGCATCCAGTTCTTAGAGATTCAAAACTCCATGGTTTTCGGCGAGAGCCAAATCCTCGTGAATTGGCCTATTAAGCCCTTCTCACTCAAGGCAAGGGCTTTCAGTCTTGAAGTCGTCGACATGATTTGAATGTGAGGAGCAGCTACATGCCTCACAAAGCTTGACACATGATTCTTTGAAGCAGAAGGAGGTGGCAAGGTGTTGACCAGAGCCATGAAGGCGTCGTCCAAGAGGCATCTCCACTCCTCTAGAGGAAGATCCATGAGAATCGCGACCAAAAGACCTGGAAAAACCAGGCAGAGAAACCCTAAAGAAAACGCTTCAATATCCGTTTTTTCACATGATAGTTTTAATTATACTATCTATTTCACTATGTTGGTAGTCTATGAATTTGCAATTTTGAGTGTAAAATATGTCCCTATTCTAGACATTGTAAGGAAGACATAAACATGCCTAAGTTTAAAGTCATTGAATTGAACATCTTACAAACATATGGATATAATGTTTTCTTTTGGATATAATATTATATGTGAAGTTATAAAATCATTTAGACTTTGTAACAAGAGAAAACATAATGCATGCAACTTTTGTTGGTATCTTATTCAAGCGATGTTCTAAATAGTTACATTTTGGATTTGAAGCAAAGGGTGCAACGGTTTTAGGAAGAATTGTGAGAGAATTTTCCAGCAACAATAGTAATGAGGATGTTGGCTTGATTGTACCAATTGTTGATTGGGCAATACTTACTCTCACGTTAGTAAAGAGATCCCACCTATCCAATCTCCAAGCTTACAACCGAGAGAGATTGTTTGGTTATGGAAAGTTAAGATATAAATAGAAAATTGCAATAGGTGGGTATAGAGTATTTGGAGGTTGTGTCCTGCCTTGATCAATATGGTTCTTGGGTGGAGATTAAAATTTTAAATAATTTTTTTCCAAGAAGATTTTTTTAAGGAAACTCTTAGGCACTTCCCCACATTAGCAGATGGTACCCAGAAGAAACCAGTTAGCACTGATTATGGTGCTTGATTTAGAAAGGACATTAAGTGAGGCACACAATAGAGGTATCTACTTCAGGGAATTGACCTTCCACTTGAGTTAACCCACTGGCTTAGTGGAGATTAAATTTATATTATTAAACAAGAAATTAACATATCCCCCTCACCATGTTGTCTTTGGAAAACCATTGATTTAAGCTATCCATTTTAAAACAATGGAACTATACTTGATGATATTCTTGTTAAGTTGGCAATGTAGTTTGTGTTGTACACACTGAGCACACTGAGAGGGGGGGGGGGGGTTGAACAATGTATATAGCTTTTGTTACTTTTTCAATGTTCACAATCATTAACAACTTATTCAATATTATGCAGAGTACGTTTTTATCATTATATCAACAGTTATAGCTCATCATCACATATCATCATATCATCATCACATAGGAAGCATAGCAAAATGCAAAACACAAGATTTTTATGTGGAAACCTAAGTTTTGTGGGAAAAACTACGGAAGAGTTATTATAATAGTTGTCTAGCAACAACTGGAAGGAGGCAACAACTGCCTTGTTACAATGAATTCAATTCTCCAGCTACAACTGGAAGGAGGCTACGACCCCCTGATTTACAGGCTACAAGCTGAAGGAAGCCCTAGCTCCCTAGATTTCCTTGCCCCGTCCTGCCACCCTGATATGAAGATAGAAGCTGCTGAACTGCAACCACACTGATCCCATGGACCTTCTAACCAACACCTAAACCACATTGCACAACAACTGTCACTATTAACCATTGCTCATCATCTGACCACTTTTCATCAACTGACCACTGCACCACACTTGTACCGCATTGCACATTAACCTGTACAATCAACTTGTATCATCAACCTTTACAATCAAGTTGTACCAATCGATCTGCTATTCACATCATTCAACTCAGTCAATCTGAGGCTAACCAACTGCACACCAACTGAGTCCACCTGAGTCAAACCAACTGCTCATACAACTTAGCCAATCTGAGTCAAAGCATCTGCTCGTATAACCTGCTCAACTGCATCAATTACACTGCTCTTATCCTCTGCTCATAACCACTGCTTATTCTTTCTACACATTACCACTGTTCATAATTTCATCATTGTCATCTATATATCACTGTGTAATCAAGCCGAGCATACTTGTATAAGCATTATTGACTCATAACTTCTAATGGCTTATCATTGACTATATCTTTGAACATATCACTGTATATCAATGTGTAATGACTGAGTGTAGGAATCAACATATCACTGTGTATTGACTGAGTATATCACTGTGTAGGCATTCATACATATTGTGTAATACTGTAACCATCAACATATCACTGTGTAATGACCGCGTATATCACTGTGTAAACTGAACTTACAGATAATCACTGTGTAAATTGAACTTACATATGTCTGGTCATTTGAAGTTTCACATATTGCTGCTACGTTAGATAGTCTGCTTTACAAGTTCATTCCAATTCTGTCGTGAGTCCTTAAAATATCTTCATCAAGACTTCATCAAATAAGCCTTGACATTTACAAATCAGCCCTTCTAGGTCTGCTCCAAAAACCAAACTCTTCACACAATTCTTTTCAATCGTTGTCTCTTTAAACAGTTCTTCAATAGCCCCTTCTAATGACTCAAACATATCTGAACACAAGTAGACTTTACAATACTTACAATTCAACCTCATTACAAGATTTATTTATGCTCATTTTAAGGTTCATTTGGATGCTTCGTTGTGTCACAAGAGTGCCACCAATAATGTCAACAAATAGCCCCGACATAGTGCAGATTTCATTCATCAAATACACAACCTTTAGACTGTCAAACTTTGGCTCCTTTTTTGGTTGTTGTTCGAAACTCAGACTTTTACATCAGCCAACATACATTCATATGCACAGTCATACACAGTCCTAAACTGTTAAGAATTCATCCTTCTAGCAGTGTTTTTTTAACAACCCAAAGCAACCCTTCAAAGAGTAATATTATCATACTCAACCTTTATAACATTCCATACCTAGTCCAAGACTAGTAACAAACATTTCTGAAGCAAAACTAGATCTAATCCTGAAAACCCAGTCAAAATATGGTTCATCTAAATATTACAAACAATACCAAAATGTACTTACACAGGGCGGATATGGCACCTTGATCATTCTTGGTCTGTAGCCTTGGTTTCTACCCTTTGATTCTTTGTACTATTACTGTCACAGTACTGAACCTTCACTGCTGCAAACTTTTACTTCGCTGGGCTGCTCCTCTTTACTAGTACCCTCGTTATACTGTACCTTTGCTACTGCTTATTTGGGCGAGTGAAGGATCAACATATATGCAAATAATGAATTCCAGGAGCCTATTTATACATGTCCAAGTCTATTTTTAGGGCTGACATGTAATTTTGCAAATAACAAAAAATTAAATCCTCTTTTGATTGGTTGGTTGACCCAAAAGATGGGGTAAAAATGTCCCTTTACGTTGATGTGGAGCGTCTCCTAACTCCTCACAGTTGAAGAGATTTTAATTTTTAAAGTTGATGAGGACTATCTTCCTATGATGGGTTTATGTGCAATTACTTGGTCTTTTACCCTTCTTTTCTTCAATTTGTGTAGGACATCATAAAGGATTTGAAATCTTTTTGATGGCTTCAAGTATTTTTATGGCACCAAGAGTTACATCACCAATCAAGGGCATCTTCCATGTTTAAGGTCTCCATCATATGCAATGCAAGTGCTTCATAATCATTAACAAGGGCTTGTTTAAGATATCAAAGGCTTCATCAACATGCAAGGGTTCCATAAGAAAGATTATGGTGTACAATGCTTTCATGTAATATGAGCAAGGGTTTTATCAACATTCTTGTGGGCTTATGGCCATCAAGCAAGGGCTTCTTCAACAACCTTGTGGGCTTATGCCCAATATGAGGGTCAAGAGTTTCTTTTATTTTGACCAACGGCTTCATCAAGATCAAGCAAGAAGGTTTTATGAGCTATGTCAAAGTCTCCATTGGGCTAATTCCCACGACCACCAATCAATCTTCATCAAACAAGTGCTTCAACAATTTCAAGGGTGTTCAAGGAATTTGTTGACCAACTCTATTAGGGCTACGTGTGTGCGTCCCAAGCCTTCTCATGCAAGAGAATACAGGCACCTCAATGGTATTTAATTAAGGGCATACAAATTATATCATTTTCAACAAATGACCACATAATGGGTCATTTGTACGTGTAAAAAACATGGACTTCAACATCAAGCTATGGCATCTAATTCCAAGAACCATCAATTGTGAGTTCAAGATCCAAGGATATCATCGTTGACCAAGCTTCAACATGTGCAAGAGTGTAAGGGCAAGTGTGTGGGCTCCAAGAACCAAAATACCACATCATTCATCCAACAACAAATAAGAAGACCATATCAAGTACAAGCAACATAGAGACCATCAACCAAAGGACAACCAGGATAAAGGGATACAACAATGGACTCAAATTGGACCAAGATACAACTTAGGGGAACTTGACCAAGTCAGTGGGTAACCAGGTATATTTCCATTGTCCTAAGCAAGCTTGAAAAAATAGCTGAGAAATCGGAAAAAGCGCGATTCTTTCCTCAAGCCGATTTTTCGCTGAGGAAAAATCGCGATTTTAAAAAAAAATTTGGAAGCGCGATTTTTTCCTAAAAAGCACGAGTCGACTGAAAAAAGCGCCTAGGTAGGCAACCCGCGGCTTAGAAAAGGGAAAACTTGGTTTTTTTTTTTCTCATTTGGCAAATGAGCTTGTTGGAAGTGGAGGAGAAAGGCTTGAGGAGACCACCAACACTTTTGGAGGCTTTCAAACACCATTTAGCATCTCAACCAAGGATTTTTGTGGAGCAAGTGTTGAAGGTATGTGCATTTTATCCATTGTTTTTCTATCTTTTGCCATGGACTGTTTGAAAGATTTTTTGCATATTTCTTTTACTATTTTGTTGCATATTTCTTGTCTATTTCTTTGCTATTTGTTTTTATTATTTTGCCATTGACTTCCATGCCCCTAAAAATGAAAAACAATCCCAATGTAAATGGGGGTTTAAAAAAATTAAAATGGAAAATAGCATGCTTGTTTTTTAACTTCTTAGCCACCCTCTTCTTCTTATCTTTCATGGCTTAAAATCTAAATTTAGAGGTATGATTTTTTAAGCTAGAATGTTGCTATTATTTTCCAATGGAGTTTAATGTAATTTTTTTTTTGTGTGCCCTAGGGTTGCATTTGAGTTGAAGGCTTGAAGCATTCCAATTTTCCAATTGCAAAAATGCCAAAGACATTGGATCCATTTTGGCAGTATGGTGAGCCCGAGGATGGTAACAATAGGCAGAATTTGAGTTGCAAATTATGTGGGTGTCACATGACGGGAGGGGTTAACAGGTTGAAATACCACTTAGCCAAACTCCTTGGCCATGATGTTAGCCTTTGTACTGCAGTGACCCCAGAAATCATGAGAGTTGCCCATGATGCCATCCATGAAAAAATGAGAAAGAAGGATGAGATCGCTGCAAACAAAGCTGAGCTTGCAGCTTTTGGCCAAGCAAGAAGTGTAGGTGCATCTATATCTACCACTATCGGTGAGGGTAGTGGGAGGGGCTCCATAGCTTCACCTCGTGGGAGGCGGCGGCACACATCCCATTATGTTGGACCAGGCTCACAACCTTCTATCAAGTCAGTTGTAAAGAAATCAGAAAAGCTAGAAGTGGACAGGGCAATGGGAAGGTGTCTTTACTAGAGTCACATACCTCTTAGCATTGTTAAAAACAATCCATTTTGGCAGCTGATGTGTGATGCCATTGCAGTAGTTGGGCCAGGTTATAAAAGTGCCACCTTTGAGGAGTTGCGGGGCCCAATCCTTCAAGCAGAAAAGATGGACATCCGTGCTAGGTTGGTAGAGTTCAAGCAGTCATGGGAGAGCACTAGATGCACAGTCATGTCAGATGGGTGGACAGATGGTAAGGGTAGAAGCCTTATCAACTTCTTGGTACATCGTCTTAGAGGTACCATGTTTGTGAAATCAGTTGATGCATCGGCACATGTAAAAGATGCAACACTTTTATGTGAGTTGATGGATGGGTTCATATAGGATATTGGGGTGCACAATGTTGTGCAAGTTA
Source organism: Pseudotsuga menziesii (assembly GCA_001517045.1). Classification (NCBI taxonomy): domain Eukaryota; kingdom Viridiplantae; phylum Streptophyta; class Pinopsida; order Pinales; family Pinaceae; genus Pseudotsuga; species Pseudotsuga menziesii. The sequence goes on along the minus strand of LPNX010256902.1, from coordinate 102,467 downwards.
TTTCAGATAATGCAGCTAATTATGTGGCTACTGGCAGGATGCTTATGGATAGGTATCCCTCTTTGTTTTGGACTCCATGTGCTGCTCATTGCATTGATTTGATGTTGGAGGATATGGGGAAAATTCCCTTTATCAAAGTGGTGATTGATCAAGCTAGGGCCATCCCTAAGTTCATTTACAACCATGGTTTTGGTCTTAGTCTCATGAGGAGGCACACCAAAAACAAGGAGTTGAAGCGTCTTGCAATCACGCGTTTTGGCACCACATTTATTACTCTTCAGTCTTTGCTTCAATGTTAGTTTGAGTTGAAGCAAATGTTTGTTTGTGATGAGTGGCGTGATTGTGCTTACAGCAGGAGAGAGGATGGGAAAACCATTGCCAAGCTGGTGTACACTGATGCCTTCTGGGAAGGAATGGAGGAAGTGTGCTCGGTTAGTGAACCTTTAGTGAGGGTTCTACGACTTGTTGATGGTGATAAGCCCGCAATGGGCTATTTATATGAGGCCATGGATAGGGCCAAAGAGACCATTCAGAATTTCTATGTGGGAAAGGGCACCCAGGGCATGACAGGCACATGTTATGGGAGTTGATTGATACTCGATGGACTGGGATGCTTCATCGACCCATTCATGCAGAGGACTCTTCCTCAACCCCGCATTTGCCTACAAATGCAATTTTGATTTTGATGGTGAGGTTTTGGAGGGGCTTCTCACTTGTATTCAGAGGATGATACCTGATTATGACACTCGCAATGCACTCAATCGCGAGATAGAGGTGTATCGGGAGGGTACTGGAGTATTTGGTTTTCTGATGCTATTCGTGACAGGACCATATTCATGCCAGGTAAATTATTAACTTATTAGACCGTTTTAACTTTTAACTTTTAAGTTTTCACCTTTATTTGAAAGATGAATTATGATTTATTTATATTTATTTCTTGTTTGAACTTTGGTGACATGTAGCCACTTGGTGGTGTGAGGACACCGAATTTACGGAAATTTACCATCAGAATCCTTAGCCAAACCTGTACAGCGTCGGGATGTGAGCGAAATTGGAGTGTATTTGAAAAAATACATGCAAAGAGATGGAGAAGGTTAGAAACTTAGAACTTAGAATTTGAATTTTGAACAAAGCAATTGCATTTAAATGTTTAATGCAATTTATGAATCTACGATCCTCTAGACTCTAAATTTTTTTTATTACCCTCTTACAGGTTGGAGTTCACACGTCTTAATGACTTGGTGTATGTTCATTACAACCTTCGCTTGTGGATGGCACAGATACAGAAATAACCTGATGCAAATGCCATCTCCCTGGACAATATTGATATATTGTCGAAGTGGAGGGTGGAGATTGAGACTCCTATCATGGAGGAGGCACCTGCATGGCTAGAGGAGGCGCAAGAGGAGGGGCAAGTGGAGGAGGAGGAGGAGGAGGAGGAGGAGCAGGAAGTGCTTGGAGGCACCATGGAGGTATCGCCACCACCTTCTGCACCGCTTGATATATCTAGTCCTCCATCCATCACTCAGCGTCGAGTATTAGATGCAGGCTCAAGAC
>LPNX010256902.1:73001-100712 GCA_001517045.1 Pseudotsuga menziesii | reverse complement strand
TTTATGTTCCAATATGTTTTTCTGATGTTATTATTGCTTTATATGTTTAAAATTCTAAAAAAAATGCATGTATTTTCTATTTTTTAATGTTTGCCGACTTATGCCAATTTCTCCCGATTTTTTCGCTGATGTTACCGAGAAGTTGTAATCAAGACCCTCGCCGATTTTTTGCCGAGGCCGAGTTTTTTAACATTGGTCCTATGGCCTCCAAGGGCTTCAAGCTTGGGCTTGGACAAGGTCAAAATGGCTCCTCTGACACAAACAACCATAAACTAAACACTAACCCACAGGGGCTCCACAAGGGGCACTGGGACTCAACAGTTGGCATCAATAACCATGCATCGTTGGCATCAATAACCATGCACCATTGGCATCAATGACAATTTAATCAACAATCTCCCCCTTTGTCATTGATGACAACACCATAACTCCTCTTTAGAACAAGCTCCCCCTATTGACAACTTCTCTCCCCCTTTGGCATTAATGGAAAATGGAACATTCTTTGACAATACTGTTCCCCCTCAGGGCATGCTCCCCTGTCATCAACTTCTCTCTCTTTTTTTTAATACTTTTCTTCCTGTTTGCATTAATGCCAAAATGGACTTCCTTTGGCGGTATTGTTCCCCCTATCACTGGGCACTGTTGGTTCTTTGATGGACTTGTATTATGCCATAGGAATACTACTGGAAGAACTGCTGTTTATCTTGATAATCAGGTACATAATTCCTTTTACACATTCTTTGTACACTTCATATTACTGATCGATAATCTTATTGGAAATTTCATCATTTTTGTTTTGATCATTGGGGCAATCTATTGACTTTCTTCTCCATACTTTGGTAGGCTGATTGATGTTCATGACATTTGATTGAACTTGTTTTCTTCTCCAAACTTTAACTTCTCTCTGTATCTTGCAATGTTTTGCAAAATGATTGCAATGATAACAATTGTAACATTGAACATAGAATATACTTTGATTTCTATCTGGAGTGATTATGTCATGAGCTCTGCAATGAATGGCTTTGTGACCATAATTGTTACACTTGTAGCAGTGACCATGGAACATTATAAGATATAATTTCTGAGCAAAGGATTTTTGTGATGTAGGTTCTCTTGATTCTGCATAACTGTTAGCCTTTTCTTCTTTTTCCATGGAGCTTTCACTTTCTTCAGTGTTCTTCTCAATCTTTGAGTTTGTCTTCAACTGAGCAACTGTTTCCTCCAGATCTTCCTTCTGAGAGAGGATTTTCAATTCTTGCTTTTGACAAATTTCTATCTTTTCTTGGAGTTGTCTTGTTAGGTCTTCAATTTTCTTGATTTCTTTTACTCGTCTTTTCAAATTAACGATACTGTGTTCCATCCGTCTTTTTGAATTTTGATCTTCCTCATGAGATTTTTGCAGTTGTTCGTTTAGTAGTTGATTTTCTTTTATGATCTCTGAGAGTTCCTTTTCAAATTCAAAATTTGTTAGACATACCTTTCATAATTCTATCTTTAAAGATTTGATTTCAAATTCTTGTTTTCTTCTTAGTTTCTCTTCAATTTCATGACTAAAATGAATTCCTTTTGTCACTTGCATCTTCTTTCTGACTGGCGGTACTTTCGTTCTGCTATTTTTCAAGTAAGGTACTAATCTCACTATCTTTGTCTTGGAGCTTACGAGTCAATTCTTTCTCCTTATCTTCTAACTGTCTTTTGAACCTGCCAATTTCTTTTGACTGCCTTTTATTTTCTGCGGATAACTTTTCAAGTTCATCTTTCAAGGAGATGGATGTTTCTTCTTTGATTCTGGCGGCTTCTTCGACTTGGAGTTTTATATCCATGATGGACTTTGTGGCCTTGTCATATTGCTCCTCTTTCACTTGCTCATATTTATCTAATTGATCTTGTAGTGCCAGGTTTTGTGCTTGGAAATTTTCCGCTTCTTCTAAGATATTCATAACATTACTTCTAAGTCTTTCAACAATATCATTAGTAATTTCATTGTCTAATTCAACCTTATCTAGAATAGCTATGATTTCAACCTTAGTATCAGCTAGACTACTATCACTTATAGAACAAGGATTTTCATTACATTATATGAATTCAGAATAGCTCATTAGTAATTTCATTGTCTAATTCAACCTTATGTAGAATAGCTATGATTTCAACCTTAGTATCTGCTAGACTACTATCACTTATAGAACAAGGATTTTCATTACATTAAATGAATTCAGAATAGCTCTTATCTTCTATACCTAATAAACATATCTCTTTAAAGGCATTACAAACAGAGTGTTGAGGGGACTTACCTTCATACTCACCTGGATCTTGTACTAACCTTTTGATGGAGCTATCTTCTGCTTCTTGTTCTTCAATGGAGTAGAGCTGATTTATCTTGAATGACAATTCTTTAATTGAGTTGCACTTTCCTATTTTCTTCTTTTGCAGACCTGTCAGATCTTCAACCATGAGTTTCATAACCTCTTCTTCCTGTTGTTTAGTGGAATATAACTGTTCTATTTTGAACCATAGTTCCTTAATTGAGTTGCACTTCCCTATCTTCTTGTTTTGGAGATTTGTTAAGCCTTCAAGGATGGATTCCATAGCCATTGAATTATTTTTCTTTGCTTCCTTCTAAGTTGCTCTTTTCACTTTCTTTGGATGATTGTAACACGTAAGCACTAATTTCCATATACCAATACCTTCTGCTTCAAGATAAGCTTGCATTATTCTTTTCTAGATCAATTAATTTGTACCACAAAACAATGGTACTCCATTCACTGAGAACCCCATGGTGTGTGAAAGATCTCCTTCAAGTTGATAAGGCTTTCTATGAAGGACCCACTATGATACCAATTCTTGGACACATCGAGAACACTAGGGGGGGTGAACAATGTGTATAGCTTTTGTTACTTTTTCAATGTTATCAATCATCATTAGCATATTCAATATTATGTAGAGTACATTATTATCATTATATCAACAATTATAGCTCATCATCACATATCATCATATCATTATCACATAGGAAGCATAACAAAACACAATACACAAGATTTTTACGTGGAAACCCAAGTCATGGGGGAAAAACCATGAAAGCTTTATAATAATAGTTTTCCAGGAACAACCCCTTTGTTACAATGACATCAATTCTCCAGCTACAAATGGAAGGAGGCTACAACCCCCTGATTTACAGGCTACAACCTGAAGGAAGCCCTAGGTCCCTAGATTTCCTTGCCTCGTCCTGACACCCTGATATGAAGATAGAAACTGTTAAATCACAATCACACTGATTCTATGGACGTGCTAACCAACACTTGAACCACACTGCACAACAACTGTCACTAACCACTGCTCATCATTTGATCACTGCTCATCATCTGACCACTTCTCATCAACTGACCACTGCACCACACTTGTATCACGCTGCACATTAACCTGTACAATCAACCTGTATCATCAACCTTTTCAATCAAGCTGTAACAATCAATATTCTATCCACATCATTCAACTTGGTCAATTTCAGGCTAACCAACTGCACACCAATCTTAGGTACTTCCCCACATTAGCAGATGGTACCTAGAAGAAACCGATCAACACTGATTATGGTGCTTGATTCAAAAAGGACATTACGTGAGGCACACAACATAGGTATCTACCTCAGGAAATTGACCTTACACTTGAGCTAGCCCATTGACTTAGTGGAGATTAAATATATATTGTTAACCAATAAATTAACATATACCCATGACCATGTTGTCTTTGGAAAACCATTGATTTAAGCTATCCATTTTACAACAATGGAGCTATACTCAATGATATTCTTGTTAAGTTGGCAATGTAGTTTGTTGAGTCACCACTAAGCATTGAAATAATCAAGGGTGTCCAGATTGAACCTATATAATTTAATGAAGGTATTGTATCTTAATTTGTTTTAATTATTCTTAGTGAGAGGTTAATTATACATAAAAAGATAAATAGTAGCGATCACTGCATATGCCTTCTTATCTTTGTTCTTCCATATTGTGAGCTTTTTATTTGTTGTAGGTTTTTCAGGCGCAAAACAACTCTCTTTATCCCAAGATTGTTGAAGATGAAGGTATGCTTGATATTCCTTCCTTGAACATTCTGGATAGTTGTCATTGTCATTGATCACAACTCTAGCAATTGAAACTAGAGAATGCATCTTCAACAAGGTTGACAATATAAGTTTTTCAATGTAGTCTCTGTAATACAACCTGCATACACTCTATTGCAATACTATCTTCAAAAATCGCACTACAAGATCATGCAATCTCTGTGATACAAGCAATAAAATAGCTATACAAAAGCAATCTTTGCAATAATTTTACATTACGGTATTTTGCAACAATACAATGCCATTTTCAAGGAGAGTATGCTAAAAAAATGAGGGTTGTAGGTAATTGACGGAGGCACCCAAATCTCAAGAAAAGGGAAGTATTATAGCGAACATAAATCCATCTTACTCGTTCTATAAAGCACCAAGATGGATCAAATCCCTTGAGGTGCAAAACTTTTTCAGAGTTTAGAACTCTGAAAGGGTTTTGCACCTCAAGGGATTTGATCCCGAGAGTTAAGATGGATCTATGCTGGTTAATTTACAATGATTAATTTACAACTATTAATCTATAATGTAACGTCCCGGTTTTGACCCCGTTTGCATGATGTATATAATGTAATTAATCGTGGTGAGGAGCTAAAGGCAAAAGCCCCACCATCGATTTGGTTGTGTATGTTTTGGCAATGGGGATAGTTGCTGATAGTATATCGTGCTATCCGGCACATTATGGTTGGCATCATGTAAACACACACATCAATTAAAATAAACCACAACCAGCTACAGCAGTGCAATGTTGAATGAAAAGGGCATGGTTCCAAAGGATAAGGGGTGGGGGATGTCAAACCTTGGTCTATGAGGGAAAAACCCATGTTTTATCACCTTTGTTTGTTTGCCACTTTTCTTGTTCACCAACCTCTTTAACGTCTTGGGTTTTGTTGTTGGGGGGCAGTTATGGTGGTGGGTGTGGCAGGGTGTCAGCCTTTGCCCACGCGCCCACTCTACCCACGACGACATTCAATTCCTCCATCTTCTCCACGACGCCATTCTCCCCTGGCCTGTTCACTCTCACGCGATGGTCGGTTCTTCCTCACGTTGGTTGGTGGATTCGCGCACACAGGCTGGGATCCCCACGCAGAGAGGCATTCTATTCATCCTCACGCACCAGTCGTGGGTCTTCTCTGGTTGTGTACATAGCGAGCAAGTGAAACGGCCTCAAGGGCTCGATTTCCATTGGTATGTGCCATAGCCGTGGCTTTAATCCACGTTTTCTGCTTGCTGTTGGTTTCACCCATGATTTGGGTTGCTGTTGTGTTTTTCCACGATGTTTAGGGACTGTTGAGAGTCCAATTTCTGTTTCCACTTCGGACTGTGCATGTGTGTTCATCCATGCTCTGCCTGGGCTGCGTCGTTTCCTGTACGCACAGACTGTGAGTTGTTCTGTCCCTGCTTTTCTGTCTGTGTAAGTCCTTCAGTGTTTACATGGAGGATTGTGTGTGCTGTGGGCTCTTGGATGTGGAACGACTGTTAGTTTCCATGTTTGTTGGCTGAGTTTCCCTATTTAGGGACTGTGGATTGCTGCTATCATTCATTGTGTGTTTGTGGCTACTGGAGTACCCTGGTCTTGGGTTGCAGCCGAGTTGTTTTGGCCACGGTAGGGCCAAGAACAACTCTGTGTTGTCTTGTGGGCTTGAGCTGTGCTCATCTTTTGTTTGGGATTATCCCTGGTTGTCCTAGTCTTCTTCACAAGGCTGTGAAGGGATCGTTTTGCTGCGTGTATGCAGTGGTTAGTTCTTGGACTGTGCTGGCTTGGCCGATTGTTGAAGGCCTGGTAAACCCAGCAGTGTTGGTTTGGCTGATTGTGTCCCCTTGGCTATGTGTAAGCCTGCAATTGACCCTTATTCCGGAGGAATCATGCCCAGCTCGGGGGTGGCAGCGTTGCTGAGAGATTGATGAGCACGCTGGCCTATGGTTGGGTGGAACGTTGCAGCGACGTAGCTGGTTGCGGGGCAAGTTCTTCATCGAAAGATAAGCGTTGCTGCTATTTCATCTCTGCAGTTATAAGGATGTCAAATGAATTATAAGGAACATGTGGAATGCTGGAAATGTATATGTGTTTGCTTCCGCTGAATGTTAATGAATCATGCATTCTTGTATGTTGAGTTATGCATCATGTTATGGATCATGTTAAGCTTTTAAATTTTTCAGCATTAACGTTTGTACATGTTCATGGCGCTGTTGGCCTGCTTGTTTGCTTATGGTGTTCGTCGCGTCCTCTTCGCCGGTCAGAGGGATGGGGACGTGACATACAATTATTACAAAAATAATATCATTGTTTCATTATTAACTTAAGAATACATAATCTAATATGTTTCTATTATAATAATGGAGGAATCTTGTTGTAAATGATAATCCATAAATTCTACAAATAGGAAAAGTTGCAATCATTAATTAATTATGAAGTAAAATACTTATTTACCAAAAACTAATATGTAACTCATTGTTCTATTATCAACTTAAGATTACATAATCCAATATATCTTCTATTATAATTATCTAGGTACCAACTATTCTAGTTTGGGATCGTGTTGTAAATGATAACACAAATCCTACAAATACACAAAAGTTGCTTTAATTAATTAATTATGAAGTAAAAGCAAACCACCAAATTATTGATTAATTTCTAATTAATACAAAAATAATCTCTAACTCATTGTCCTGCTATTAACTTCACAATACATAATCCATATATTTTCCATTATAATCATGCAAGTACCAACTATTCTAAGTTGGAATCGTGTTGTAAATGATAACACATAAATCTTACAAATAGGTGAAAACCACAATCATTAATTGATTGTGAAGTTAACAATTACAATTATCCTATCATTGATTAATATGTAATTATTACTAGAATGCAAGTTGCAACCTCGTATAGGTTGCGGGGAGATGTAGCGCACGTAGAGAGACACCAAAATGTGGGTTACGGCCTCACACGGGTTGTGGGGAGATGTAATGCACATAGAGAGGTGAAACAATAGAAAATACAAAGAGTAATGAAGTATGATTTTTGGTCTACATAGAGGGAAACAAAGAATGATTTGTAGTCTATGTAGAGGGAAATGAAGCAAAACAATATGACACTTAGCTCAAGGAGGAATAACAGCTTAATGTTGGAAAATGTATCTCTTGAATGCGCAAGTATGAAGATAACAATGCAGCAGAATATAAGTCTGAGTTGGTAGAGATGTATATCCTTAGAGCACGAGTCTAAAGGCAATATAGGCCAGATGTAGACGATAAATGTCACATAGTTAAAAATAGCCAGGGCTTTGATGCCATGAATTGGCCTTGGGTAACTCCAAGCTGGGATAAAATTGTATTAACGTGAATAAAATGTTTATACAATGAAGAGTGACCTTTGGATTACACATCCAAGAGGTGTGCTCCTATTCTCTATGACTCTTCATATTATTCATAAGTAATTGAAAATATCTAAACTATTATGTACATGAAACCATAATCCCATAGGATTAGGTATCCAACAAAACTAAACCAACAAGATATAATAAATAATTTGAAGCAATGCTTAATTGACTTATAATACTAGAGATAATCAACAAGCATGATAATTTTTTTTCCAAGAAAAAATCTTTGTATTTGATATTTGAAGAAGCAAATCAAAATATGCATTTGTTCATCTTTTGGCCCAGTTAAAAAAACTAACAAATTGCCTTCACCGTAGACCCGAGACATATACGTATTTATCCTTAAGTAGGTGAACTTTGTTGGAATCATACCAATCTAAAATATAGGCATTGTGTTGACATTAAAAACATACAAAAACTAGACTAACTTAGACTTGACTGTGCTATGTCAATATAAAACAAACTTTAGCATTACAAAACAAACTGTCATCCTAAAAAAAGAGACAATTATACTTCTCTTGAAGGGATATCGTCCCTAAATTTTTGTTTGATTAGAAACCCTCCCTGTAGAGTAAGATCAACCTTCAAAAGTTGATATACTTTATGATTATATTCCCTGTCAATATGGGCAAAATAAACATCTTCAAAAATAACTTTTTTCTTTGAAACATTTTTCCATTATTGGTCCTAGAGCTATGCTTGTGATGCTATGTTTCCTAATCAATCAATCGATGTTTTCAAGATAATATACAAAGCATAGGATATTGCTCTATTATTAGTTCCCATTCTAGCTCCATATTTCAAAATAGAGAAATAAGAGTTGTCTAGGAAACAAATGGCACATGCACCACACACTCCTTGGTAGTCTAACTTGATTTATTAACCATTCTCTCTAAGCCTCCTTTCATCAAATATCATCCCATTACTATTTATCCGCAAACCCCATAAAATATAACAAGGTGAGGCTGAAAGAATTCTATCCAAGATCAAAGATCCAAGGCATTCCAACATCGAATCTTTGTTACATCAATTTTGAAGATTATAACTTCGAAGCACCCCCTTCAAAATTCCTTTGAGAAAGTAGAATTTACAAAGTGATGATCCACTGTTTCGCTTGCATTTTTGCACATAATACACCAGCCAGATCCAATCTAGTTCCTTCTTTGTCCATTGTGCAGGGTTATATCTTGTTATCCAAAGTCAATAGTGGAAGATGCCAATTTTAGAGGGCATTTGAGTTTCCAAACCTCTTTCCACCACCATTGCCTCTCCTCACCTGGGTCTAAAAAGCCAAGCTTTATTGTTAGTACCCTTGACATACTCATTACTTGACCTTTTTAACACATCAGCTTAGTCTTTAAGACATATTGCATTATGCTTTAATTGACCTGCGCAATTAGTTCATTGCTTAACCTTGTCTCTCTGTAAGTGATAAACAACTTGCAAAACATAAGAAGTAACTGCAAAAATCTGAATATTAAAGGTATGCACTGACAACAAGTCAAATGTACAAGTTTTATGAAGACTTGAGAAACAAATCTAAAAATACGATATCAAATCCTAGAATGTAATCTCCAATTTTGTGCTTTAAGCTAGTTACTCAAGTAAAATGTATTATATGCCAATAAAATTAATAAGTAACCATTAAATATGAATTTAAAGATGTATCTATGTTGACTATTTCAGATTTATGCTAGAGCTAATATTGAGATAATTAATAGAACTAATTAGATCTATGTGAAATCTATGAATATTTAGCCTTTGGGCTAAGTAGATTTCACCAAAGAAAAAAAAACTTTATTTATTTATTTACTTTTAGATGGATGGTTGCAAGAAGAGATTAATGCCAAATACATAGGACAAATGGAGTCACTTTGAAATTACTTAGAGGACCTTGCTCAAAATATGACCCATGATTGCTCTAGGCTAGCCTTACCTCAATGTATTGGAGGGTTTAATCGCAATCACATAGGAAATGAGAGACTCCCTCCTTTACTTTCTTTTTTGGATGTATCTTATATAAAGGGGATTTGTATTACATCATTCAAATGAAGTAACAATGCAAAAAATCACATCCCTTTTATGCACAATAACAATTAAAACCATTGTCAATTGGGTGTATCTTGGGTGGTTGGGAGAAATGATTATTACCCTCTCCACTCAAGTTCAATTCTTGCAAGTGACATGTTGAGCTCTTAAATGAGCATATTGTTATATTAGACTTGAGCTTTGAATAATTTGGTTTACCTTGGGTACCATCCTCAAAATGAGGGGATGTACATGGTGCATTTCCCCAAGATAGTATTATGAGGGAAAAATGATTAAAACCATAATAGATAGTGGCTTACCACAGATTCAATCCAACTGGATAGTACTACCCTTTCAATGGCCCAAGATTAGAAATAAAATGGGCAATGCTAGCAATATTATCTCCAATAGATAAGCATAATAGCAAGAAGAATGCCACACATCAACAAAAAAACTCAAGTCTTTACTTCCGAAGACAAAGATGATTTATATTAAGAAAACTATTCTAATTTTAAAAAAAAAACTCTTGCAAAAACAACCAACAAGAAAAATGAGAGAGGGGTTCTCTTTATATAGGACTAGAGCCGCAACCTCTTCTCATCAAACATTTATTTTATATGATTCAAACCGTAGATCTATTCTAGAAAAACTCAAACCCTAACTAAAACCCTCTTGACATTGTAAAACAATGAGTAAAGTATTAGTAAATGGTGAAAACAATCCTTAGACAAGTCAAAAGAAGAAACACTTCATTCAAAGAGGGAACATTTTTGTCAAAGAGGGAAATTTCTAGAGAAGGTTGGCACATGTGGGTTATTAGGAGGCCTTAGCTTCCTTAAATCACTCACCAATGGATAGGAAAGGGTCAAACAAGACACATAAAGGTTAAATCGAGTGAGGAAAAGGAGGAGAAGGGCCATATGTGTGGATGAAAGATAGGATGACTCACATGTGTGCACAAAAGAGAGGGACACTTTGCCTTAGGAGAAGAGTGCTTCGTTGATGTTTGTAGCTCAGTATTTTCATGAGTGTGTGTCTTACTTAATGTAAATCGTAATTAAAACTTCTCAGGAACTTTTGAAAATCACTTTATTAAGTCAATTATTAAAGTGAATGTCTTTTTAGATTAATTGAGGTTAATTTGGAGAAATGCCTAAGTTTTTGGTATTAGTGATTTAAGTTAATTAATTGAATCTTAGCCATTGATCTCAAGTGAGTTAGATCGAATCCCAGCCATCATAGTTATGGTTTTGGTTCCTCTCAATAGGTTAAATGGAAGCCAAGGTGAGAGGAGAAAGACAGTGACAAAACAAGAGAGAGACACAAGTGGATAAGGACCTCCAATTGTTAGATTTGGCATTGAGAGAGATTACAACATTCAAAGATATTCCAAGGGAAGCATACTAGCCAAGATTCCAGGAAGATAGTCGTCCATATAACCTATATGGAATCCAAACTAGTTGTAGGAGAATCATATAGATAGAGTTGTAGGTATGCAGTAAACAAGTCGTGATTATACAAGCATAGTTGCATACACACAATGTAGTAAGGTGCAACTATGCATACAAATCTATACGGAAGACATGTGCTTACGAACCGCGTGGGCTGTATAGGACCATGCAATCTGCATGGAACAACTATAGTTGGGCAGTTTTGTAGTTGGAGGATATTTTTGTGGAAGGCATTTTTCTAGGTTTGTTATTGTATTTTTTCAAGGCCATTTTCCTAGTAAGGGAGCTCTTGTAAGCTTGGAAATTATTGAATGAAAAATTGATTTGAAGGGCATGATTTCTATGTGTGTTTTTATGAACATATATGTTTTCCATTTGTATTTCCTCCACTATTTAAATTTATGTTAATAGATCTCAACAAGTATAAATAAATCAATGAGTTGAAATTTAATATTTGGCAAGGAAAATCATTAGGAATTGTTTATATAGTGCTAGGGTTAGTAAAATGAACGTGCTTGGGATATCAAGGCTAAGTAGGATTCTAGAAGGATCTTACTCATCACTTTCAAGGGTCAAACTTGAGGGATCTAGGTTAGAAGGGGTGTTGAGGTGGATTGCATGGGGATACATGATATTGCATAAAAATGTGACGAGGGTCTCACACGAGAAGGTGGAAACTTTGAGTTATAAAGTTAATGAGAAACTTGTTGATGTTTGTACCTTAGAAATGCATCTCCACATGGGTTTGAGTCTATCCTATGGAGATCATCATTAATACCTCTTAAAACTTTGGAATTCACTTTATTAAAGTCAATTATTAAAGTGAATGTCTTTTTAGATTAATTGAGGGCTAATTTAATAAAATGCCTAAGTTTTTGACACTAGCGACTTAAGTTAATTAATTGAATCTTAGCCATTGATCTCAAGTGTGTGAGATCTATTATCAACCATTAAATTTATGGTTTTGGTTCATCTCAAGAGGATAAAATGAGACCAAGGTAAGAGGAGAAGATACACAAGATAAACTCAAGCATTGAGTTGGAGACTTTTTGGAGAGAGAAGAAGGACTTTCTATTTCTAGATTTGGCAGAGAGACAAAGGAAACATACTTAGATCTTTTGCATGGGAAGGCTGTATAACTGGGCATGAGGGTTCTTGCAGGAGTGGGGCATAGAATAGGGGCTATACCAGCTAGCAAAAATGTATGGAGCGGGAAATAAAACCGTACAATAATCTGTACAACAAACCTGCATGACAACATGTAACCAACTATATAGTCATATACGGGCATTACAAAGGCCATACAAGGAAGTAGGGGCAAAAACATACAACATGAGTTTTATGGGGATGATTTGCAGTGGGAGGTTTTCTCCGTGGGTCAAAATTTTCCAAGTTTACTGTAGTACAGTTTCTTAGGGCCATTTTCCCAGTAAGGGAGCCCTTGTAAGTTTGGAAATTATTTATATGAAAAGCTTATTAAGAGGGCATAAATTCTTTATGTTTTTTTATTGAGTAGATATGTTTCCATTGAATTCTTTATGTGTTCGATTTCCCGTCACTCGAGGCCGGTAGAAATGACCCTTGGTTAAGAATCACAACCTAGGTGCATCTAAGTTGTCAAAGTCACCCAGGGATTGCACTTGGTTTGGGAAACACCAACCCTTAACATAGATGGATTTTTTGGTGTCTCCTCCCAACTAACTCACCCTTGACAGGAATTGAACCTAGGTCGCCTTGCTGACGAGACCCACTCCTTAATTGAATGAGCTAGCGAGAATTGACATTATATTTCCATTGACATTGCTTCCACTATTTAATGCTGTTAGTTAATCCCAATAGTATCAATAGATCAATGAGCTGCAAATTTATTTTTTCACTAAGGAAATCAGTAAATTTTTTTATTATCTAGATGTGAGGTTTAGAAAATTAACATGGTATCATAGCCCAAACTCTAAAAAGGAAACATATATGAAATATACAACAATAGATGTTGGTGGGTGCTTGAGGGAATAGGTACATGACAAATATTTTGTTGAGATCTAGTTATGACAACAACCAATATTATATTTGAAGACATGTTAGATGGGGAATCTAATTTTATGCAATGGAAAGAGAGGGTAACTTTTCTTTTGAAGGAACACGACCTTTGGGATCTTGCATCAAAGGTTGTTCTTGCATTGACATATCTAGTTTAGTTGGTAGCACATGAGAAGAAGGACATCAAAGCCTGAAGAGTGATCTTAGATAAGTTAAAGATCACATGATTCCTCATGTAGCAGATACAATATTGACCATATACATGTTTAAATCTCTAATGGATTTATTCTATAGTGATAACATGAACATGTAAATGATTTTGAGAGATAAACTCAAAGATGTTCAGATTTTGAGATCTGAAAAAGTCACTAACTATCTCATGAAGATCACCCAGATACATGATCAACTTGTAGCCATTAGAGAGAGTATCTGATGTAGATCCTGTAAGTGTGACATTGAATGGATTCACCAAGCATTGGGAGCCATTTGTAAATAGGACCTGTAGTTGGGATAAACTCCCCAATTTAGAGAGGAGTTGGGATGATTTTATCTAGGAGGAGACTTGGGAGGAGTCCAGAGCATACAAATAGGGAGGTAGCAATGAGAACTTGGCCCTTATCAGCAAGGAAAGAAAGAGAAAAGGGAAGAGTTCCAACAACAAGCATAAGAAGCTTTCGAAGTAGACTGAGCCCGAGCTGATGCCATAGGGTTTCTGTGCATCGATTAATTTTTCCTTTGCAACTTGCTACTGCCCTCCGATTATAGTTTTCACCTCTATGAACCCCATATGCAGTTCTCTGACCACCCCTATGGTTGCCGATACCGGGGGATGGGTGGCGACGCTTTTTCCCCCCCAGTCGCTGCCAGATGACTACCCCATGCAGCTACAGGAAAACACACAAGCCTAGGATAATCATCCTTTCACAGACATCCTGCAATCTGACGCTGTCAAGTCTACAGAGGAAACAGAGAACAAGCACACAATAGCAGATAATCCCCGAACATACACATGCATTGGCATGTCCTAAGAAAAACGTAGAATCAACCTATCGCCTTCTAAAATCTATGCCAGAATTAAATACATGAAGACGTATGCTCTCATTGGGAAATTCATTATTTGGCCCACTAAAAAAGCTCTGCTCCACTGGATCACCATCAAATGGAGGCCTAAAGCCCATTTTAACCTGCAACTAGGCTCAACAGGTTTTTTCACGATCATTTTCTCTCTGTTGGAGGACAAGGACCGAGTGTTGGAAGGAGGGCCTTACTTCTTCAACTCCGTGGGTCTCTTTCTTAGGAACTAGGTTGAACGCTTCAACCCTGATACGAAAATGTTTTCCTGGGCCCTGGTTTGGGTCTGACTTTACTCTCTTCCCCAGGACTATTGTGACGAGGAAACGATCAAAGACATCAGAAATGCGCTAGGATACTTTGTTAAAGTGGTTAATCAAACAAGACAACAAATGTATACCTCTTATGCTTGTATCTACGTTTATATGCACATCGCTAAAACCCTACTGGAGTCCATCATACTTGCACATGAAGACACAGAATGGACTCAGCCGTTGGATTATGAACATGTGCTCTTCAGATGTAGAAAGCATCATGAGCATGCTCACCTATATCGAGGCTTCCCTAAGAATAAAACCCCTGCGGAATAGAACCTCTCCATTGATGAAGAAGGTTTTAAGAAAGTTACCAACAGAAGAAGACAAGGGAGAAAAATCCCTACAGTCAGCAAACCCTTGAATCCCTATACTACCAACAACTTTGAGATTCTTGAGTCCCAGAATGAAGATCAAGCCGATGAAAAGACAAAGGACACCCCCTACATCGAAGCACCCTCACCAGGTGACTCAAAAAGGAAAGAACATAGATGAATCCAACCAACTTGCCAAGGAAGACTTAGCCAAGCAACCTCAGTCCACGCAGGAAGGATTACATGATCAAGAATATTCACTTCCCACTCAAGAGGGAGACATATTAGTGGATGAGGACATGGGCGACATAGATCTGGGGGATTTGGATCTATTAGGATTGGAAGATGCTTGCAAAAACAACACCCTTCACGACATTTCTCCCAAGCAAATCCAAATGCTCATTGACATACTTCACACAACCAAAGCCAACAATAAACTGGGTATCATCACAAGTAGTCCCAAAGAGACCAAGAAAAAAAACAAGACCAAAAAAAGAGGAAAGAAAACAAATCTCCAAAGGATAGCCAATATGGGTAGCAGAATGGTAGAATCGGGACAATATTCCCAGCTTACGTAATTCTTCCCTCTCCATCCCATAGTTAACCAATGAATATTATATCCTGGAATATAAGAGGTATAAAAAACCCCAGCAAGCACAGAATGATAAAAAAAAGATCTAGCAAGATAAACCTATCATTCTCATGTTACAATAAACCAAATCCAACAACACCAATCTTGAAACTCTCATGTCCAGACTTAGGCGCTACATCCATTCATCTTTGTTGACTCCTCAGGGGCCTCTGGCGGTCTAACCATCTCCTGCAACTTTGCGGAAGTAGAACTTGATAATTTCCTAGCTTCATGCCACTCCATCTCATCCCATTTTCACCCCATCAGTACTACCCTCCATGGCAGGATCACCAATGTTTATGGCCCCCATCTCCTTGAACAGAAAATATCCTTTCTGAATTTTCTCCATTGGCTCATCCAGGACAAAGCCCATCCCATCGACATCCTCGGTGGGGATTTCAACCTCATCATCTCTCTTTAGGAAAAATGTGGAGGATGACACATACTCTCTTAGGGAGATAAGATCTTCAAGGAGTACATTGAGAACAACAACCTGATTGATCTCAATACAAACAATGGGATCCAAAATTGGAGCAACCGTAGAGGTGGAGCTGCTTAGATTGTTTCCAAGCTAGATCGCTTCCTCATCACTAAACATCTCATGCTCAGGAATGAAGAACTCAATGCCTCTATTCTCCCTGCTTCTGGATCTGATCAGTGGCCCATATGTTTACATTGGAAGATGGATGAAGCTACGCGAAGAAATCTCTTTTGGTTCAAGAAATTCTGGCTTACCCACCCATATTTTCCTGAGACGACCGAGGAGTGGTGGCAGAACACTTAGGTTGCAGGTACCTCTTGCATGTTCAGACTTCAAACCAAGTTAAAACTCCTCAAGCAACACCTCAAGACCAGAATAGGAACAACTTAGGGAATATCTTCACAAGTAATGCCCTTCTGGAACAAGAAATGGATCATCTACAGCAGTAGATCATCACTTCTGGATGCATAGAGGATACTAACAAGAAGGAACAACATCTCCTTTTAAATATTGAGGAAAGAACCGAACAAGAAGAGATCTTCTGGAAGCAAAAATAAAGAATCAAATGGATCCAGGAAGGTGACTGTAATACCTTTTTCTTCCACCGATCCACTAATCAACATCGCATGCATAACTACATCACCCACCTTAAGAATAGTGAAGGTGTCCAGCTGCAAACCCACAAAGACATGGAAACTGAGCTGGTTTCCTTCTATGAATATCTCCTCACTGAGAATAAGAAGGATAGGGAGCACACTGTGCAAGAAGTGACTTCACACATTCCCTCTCTTGTCACGGCATATCAAAACACCATGCTAAGGATACCAACAACACTTCAGGAAGTGGAGAGATCGATCAAGCAAATGAAAGAAGAAAAAGCCCCCGGACCAGATGGCTTCACAGCCAACTTCTTTCACTCCTGCTGGGACTTGCTCAAACATGATGCATGGGAAATGGTGGAAGAATCTCGCAACACTCAGAGGATCCTTCCGACCATTAATGCTACCTTTCTCACGCTCATCCTTAAGGAAAACAAATCTTCCACTCCTAGTAAGTACATACCATTATCCCTTTGCAATGTTATTTACAAAATCATCACTAAAATCATATCCAATCGCCTCAAGTCCCTTCTTCCTTCTCTCACCTCCCCTGAACAAACATGCTATGTGGAAGGTCATCAAATACTTGATGGGATCATTCTCGCCCATGAATTCATCCATTCCCTCAAGATCTCCAAAAAACCTGGCATGCTACTCAAACTCGATCTCTCCAAAGCCTTTGACAAACTCAACTGGACCTTCATAGAAAAAACCCTGCTAGCCTTTGGATTTGATCCTTCCTAGACCCGCTGGGTTCTTCGCCTCATCTCCACTGCCTTTTTTTCTATCCTTATCAGAAATGCTCCCTCAAAACCTTTTAATCCTTCTCAGGGCATAAGACATGGAGATCTGCTCCCCCCCTTCCTCTTCATTCAGAAGGACTTGGCAGAATGCTTGCTCATGCTAAAGCTCAAGGAAATCTGAAAGGTCTCATGCTCCATGAGCACACCCCCATCAGCCATCAACAATTTGTGGACGACAATATACTAATGGGACATCCCTCGGTTCAGGAGGCCAGATCTATCAATAATATTCTCTCCACTTTCTCCAAAGCTTCAGGCATGACCATCAACTTGGAAAAATCTGAAATATTCTTCTTCAATACTCCTCTCCCCACCCATAGAAATGATGCCCGAATTATGGGTTTTAAAGCAGCCAATATCCCTTCGAAGTACCTTGGTGCCCCACTCATTGACTCTTCCCTCAAGCATTCCTCCTGGAAGGAACTTTCAACCAAGCTGGAACTCCTCCTCTCTCAATGGAATCTGCGCTTCGTCAACCTTTTCGGACATCTTGTCCTCATCAAATCTGTCCTACAAGCCATGCCCCTCTACTTATTTTATGTCCTAGTGACCCCAAAATAGGTTCTTAAATCTATTGGAATGCTACAACGCACTTTTCTCTGGAAAGGGAACAAAACTCGCATCATTGGGCCCTCCTCAAATGGGACACAGTCCGTCGTACAAAATTCGATGGAAGTCTAGGTCTTAGGGATCCAATGCAAAGCAATGAAATATTGAGTGCTAAGATTTGGTGGAATTGGATCACCAAAAATCACAACCAATGGGAACAAATTTGGAACAAAAAATATGCTGCAGAATGGCCAACTCAACACCTTGTCAGGTATTCTCTGAACATCAAAGGCCCACTTATCTGGAATGCATCCAACTCTCAGGGACCAATAATCCAGCAACACAGCTTTTGGGAAATCCACAATGGCTCCTCGGGAAACTTTTGGACAGACTCCTGGAACCAGCTCCCCTCATTAGAGAACACTTTCAATTTACAGGCTCTGCATGATCTCCTCCTGATTCCCTCGCATGACAAAGTTCTCTTCTTTTGGTCTGCTAATAGATAAGAGGACTTTCTGGAATTGGCCACTTGGGACAAGTGGGATCCGCTGCAACAACTCTACCCAGAAGCACTGTGGGAGGAACTACAACAACGCTGCATAAGATTCATACAAGGCAATGATATTCTTCGATGGGGCTATAAGAAAAAAGGTATGTTCACTACAAAAGAATCCTACCAACTTCTCAACAACTCCAATGAACAACCTGACCTCTGTTGGGCCAAAATATGGGGTCTAAAAACCTGGCCCAAAGTCACTACCTTTCTTTGGCTTGTTATTCATAGACGTATTCTAACCCAAGACAATCTCCTCAAGCGCAACTTCATTGGTCCTTCACAATTTTCCTTGTGCAAAGAACGAGGGAAAACCCTGGATCATATCTTTGATCAATGTCCCTTCGCTAACCAACTTTGGCATCAGGTCGCTACCATTTGCAAGAGAACGGATTGTTGTCATGATAACATCACTAGTACCATAAAAAATGGCACAACTATCCTTCTCAGAATCCTCTTCTTAACAAAATCGGGAAGCTCATTCTGGGCTTCCTCATCTGGGGCATCTGGAAAGAACGCAATCTCAGGATATTCGAAGGAAGAGCCAATACCATGTATACAATCTGTATTCAATTTCAGCAACACATTAAGGAGACCACTTTTCTCATCAGATGGTAGGAGAAAGATCTTCAGGACAACCCTCGTGAAAAAATTATTCTAAAAAATTGGCTCTCTCACTGCTCCCAACTCTTTCCCTTCTCATCCTTCCACTCCCCCAACCTTGAAAACCTTGCTTAGAGGATTTCTAAAACTCAACTTCAATGGGGCACCTAAAGGAAATCTTGGTCAAGTAGGATTTGGAGGTGTCTTCAAATCAACCTCAGGTCAGATTCTTTGCATCTATTATGGCAAATTACGAATCAAAAGAAACAATGTAGCTGAGGTGAACGGTCTTCTTCAAGGTATTCTCACTGCCTTCACTCATGCCATATTTCCACTTATAGTTGAAGGAGATTCATATCTAATCCTAAATATGGCCATCAAGCTTCAACATGGCTCCAGTAGTGCCAAAGTATCCTCAAGCTGGAGACTAGATCGTGAACTTCAACAACTCACTCTGCTTCCATCCCAACCGACGACTATCAATTTTCAGCATGTTCGAAGAGAAGCCAATTCCCTGGTTGACAAAATATCCAATTGGAGAGTTCTCTCAACATATTTTCTTCAACAAAGCACCCTGGAAAAGATTCTGGATGCCCACGTCAAGCAGGAATGCATCCTGATTGCCTCCAAGGATTTCACCCTGGATGCAAGTGTCCATTTGGAGACAATGACCACGGGTCCAGGAGACGAGGCACACAACTGTGCCTCTTCGTCACTTTCCCGTCACCCTACTGTCATCCCCCTCATGGTTGCATTCATTAAAACATGGATAGTACATGGATATCTCACCGATGCTGGAGGGTACAAGGCTGTCATCTCACAGCTGGCTCATCTTAATAAGTTGTCTTGTTTGATGAGCCATTGTGCCAACTGCTCAAGGCTCTTGCCTCTCTGTCACCCTCTTGCCTCTCTGTCACCCTGTTCATTTGCTCCTTGCTCCCCATTGAATGCACTCTGCCCATCCTCTGCTCCTTGCTACCTATCTGCCTCCGGCTTCTCTGCTCTCCCTCTGCTTCGCATCCATGTTGCGACGCCAAAGACGAACTCTTCATCAAGGTCACGCTGGGAGAGGAACCCATACTCCATGTCCCGTTCCATTCGGCTCTCAGTCCAGTAGAGATGGTTTCGACCTTGAAATCCCAGATTCTCTTCGCACCATCATCAATGATTGGGAGGATGATCTCTCAGGATCCCTCACAGGTGGAAGACGAACCCCTTAACGTCACTGAAATGATTGGGTTTTCAAGAACCTCCTGGTTCTTTTTCTGCTCCACTACTCCACCCAACCTCTCCCAAAATCTATCCCTCCCCTTGCCCCTGCCTCTGTAGTCTTACCGATCCCTTTTGCGTCCCCTCCCTCCCCCCCCCCCCCTTGGTTCCCATGGACTGTGAACCCTCCCCCCTCCTTGCGCAAATCTGCATGAATACTATCTCAGCCAACAAATGCACTTTCAGTCTGACTTCTCTGATTAAAATCGAGCCCCTACCAGTCAAGACACCTTCGACAGTAGTAGGTAATGAAGATGACAACAACAACGAAGAAGAAGACACTTCTAGTGGTGAATATGCCTCCGACGACAAGGATCAACTAGGCGAGCCAATCTCCACAGGCTTCAGGACTCCTATCATTGAGGAGATGTATTTCAAACCTTAGAGCCAAGTTTCCTATTTTCAGGCTTCTCCTTTTTTGTCATGCCTCAGAAATTCTGGAATTTTCATGTCACAATTTCCAAACTGTTAAACATGTCTTTTTGTAAAAGAGTTAAATCTCTTCTTTTTTGGATTTATTTTCCCTCATTGAGGGAGGATCTGGTAGACTTCTTTGGTTTGTCTTTTCCTCTTGGGCAGACTGAACCTCTACTCTTGCTTTCTCCTCTCAGCAGGACATATTCTATGCTCTGTAACACTTTTTGTGCCATTATTATATTTTTTCAATAGAATAGTTCATGAACTTACGAAAAAAAACATTAAGCATAACAGTGAGGGAGAAGCCTCATAGCTGGGACAGAAGAAGGACTTGAGTAAAATCAGGTGTTTCCTATGCCGCGAGAATGGGCACTATGCATTTCAGTATCCACTAAAGAAGAAAGGCAAAGGAAAATTTCAGTAGGTAGCAACATTTGCAAAAAATTAGCTGAGTGAGTTTCCTACAAAGTTTGAGAGTGAATTCTAAGAAGTTTCCCTCCTTTCTACCAACACACTTGCTAGGAGTGCATGGTACTTGGACAATGATGCATTTTGTCATATGAAAAAAACATGGGGGCTATTCAACAAATTGATGGAGTCAGACTCAGGGATCCATGTGGAGGTTGGTGATGATTCCAAGTATGTAGTCCATGGGGGGGTCAGTTGGTATGCAATACCCTATCACGCCCATTCATATTGGGGAATAAAATATGATACAAAAATGATAAAATATATTTCCCCGTATTAAGGGAAAAAAGGGGGTTAAATATGTTATATGGAAATACAAATATTCATGGTATATTTTATCACATTTCATGTAGAAGTAGTGGAGGAGAGGTAGAGGGAAAATTAGCGGACAAGGGCACGAGTATTGAGTTTGATGGACAAGGGATACTCAATCAGGATGTAGGATGGTTGATGCTAATGCTCTATTGAAGGGTTTTCATGTTGGTCATGTGCTTGGATGGTTAATGGATATTCAAATTGTTAATGGAATTGAGGTAATGAAGAATTAGACATTCTATATTTTATGTGATTGTTATCAATTAGAAATGTAGTTTAGGTGTACATTTAGTTTCTATAAATCATGTGTTTTTTATGCTTTTCAATGTATCTTTCCTCCTTGAGTCCATTTAAATTTATTTTTTTTCTATAAATTTCCTTTTGTACGATCTCTAAAATCAACTCATCCACTATAGACAATCTAGGTTTGTGCTATGCGATCTTGTCCCTTTCTAATCTTCCGAAAGAAAATCTCATGCAATCATTGGTTGACCCTATTTTCCCATTGTATAAAAGACTAGTATCCAATTCCTTCATGCCTCTTATATATTAAAAAATCAAAACACTTTGTTTTGCTAAATTTAATCTTCATTTTCACCATGTACTAAACTCTAGTAATCCTACCCTAGGGACTCCACCTTTGAGCTAGAGAAGAGATAGCCTAAGGAGACAAAAAATGTTAGGTGTGGTGACAATGGTATCATTCTTAGTTGTCCACAAGCTATCATTGATTTTCGGAATTCAACCTTAAGATTCTAGTTTTGTGCTAACATGGAAGAGCAAGCATCTCTAAGATGATGGATATATTCTTAATGGTAGGAAAATTGGCAGAGGAGGTTGAAAGATACAACTATTGGGTAGGAAACAATGGTTTATATGATCATCTACTTATTCTTATACAACTAGAAAATGAGGACATAAAACTTCAATTTCCTTTTAAATCTGATCATGATTGGTTGGATAAGGAATATTTTAGACTTCTTATAACAAAAAGTAGAAATTTTATGATCCTTGTTGATGAGATTCAATTATTGTAACAGCCCCATATTGCACAATTTTTTTTTAAATTTAATGCAACTCAGTATTTGAATACTTTTTGTGAAATGTGCATCATATATTTTTGTATATATTTGCATGTAATAAACTAGATCTCATTTGTTTTCTTGAAATAAGTAAAAACGCAAATTTGTATAGTTACACTAATATTAACTAGGCATACCCAAGTAAACGTATGTTGGATATTACTCCACGAGTTCACACAACTATCTTAAATAGTAAATTTGGTCATTAACTCTTTTGAGATGATTAAGAGGATTCTTCTTTAGTGATATCCTTATTTTTAGTAGTCCTTATACAGTCCAATGCTAAGTATTATAAGGGATCCATTATTCCTTAAGAAATCATAATATGGACATCATTAGAGCATTAAAACCTTGTTAATGTTTATGTAAAATTCCATAATTGGAAACTATTTATAATATTGTTATATGACTTTGACCATATTAATACTAAGTTCTTTCACAATTATGTATTTTAACACCAAGTTCTTTCACAATCATGGCCATTTTAACGTTCTTCCCTAATTGAATGATAATTCTACCTGACAATCGTTACATGCAGGGATTGAACCTATGATCCAAGAGTTATGATTAGCTCCTAGCGACTCGATCATATCGTTGTATAACTTTTTCCATTTAAATGCCACTTTGGGATCCAACACTTGAACAATTCCAAACACAACAAGATTTGAACCCGAAATCCAACGAGAAAATCCGACGCAATCCAACGAAATTGACCTTGCCATTGGATTTCACGTTTTTAATTATGTTTTTTGTTTTGTTTTTTAAATTTTTTCCCACTATCTGCCGGATATCCGACTATAGTCGTCGAATTGCTGACTATAGTCATCGGATTTTTGACTTCTGTTGTCGGATTATCGGCTGCAAGATTCAATAATAGTAGTAATATTGTAATAGTGAAATACAAAAAATATTTGAAATATTTGTATTATAATGAAATAAAAAAATACATTTGTAAGATTATAATATTTTTATTGTATTGTATTTGTATAGTATTATATTGTTAAATAATAAATTTTACTTTGATTTTAAAAATTAAAATTTAATATTAACATTGCGTAAATCTTAAAAAATTAAAAATTATAATATATATTTGATTGTTTAATCAATTTGTATTTTACACTAATGTCTAATATAACTTAATTTGGCTAATATAACTTAAGTTTACTACTATATGTAAAATGCTAAATAAAAATAACAAATTAAAAACAATATTATAAATTTCAAATTAGACAACATAAGCAATTTGAAAGCAACCTACGTCCATGTGAGGATGTTTCCAATCTACCTAAAGACCTCCAAAACTCCATCATCATCGTCATCATCCTTATCATAATATTCGTCATCATCATCATCATTCCCATTGTTGTCGTCATCATCATCATCATCCTCCTCATCGTCACCATCCTCATTGTCATCATGATCCTCATCTTCATCGTCATTATCATCATCATCATCATCATCAACATGAACATCATCACTATCATCTTCATCCTCATTGTCATTATCGTCATCATCATCGTCACCATCATCATCATCATTATCATCATCATTATCATCATGAATAATTTGTCAATTGGTTTGAAAGTATACGTATGTTCACGCACAACACATCAAAGGTTATTTTGATTTTGTTTGGGGTATTTGATTTTAAAAATTGGGTGCATATTCTAACGAATGCTTATAAATTGACACTGGATTGATATTCAAACTATGCATACATTTGATGTTGATATTTTTATGCACTAAGACAACCACAACATAGTTATTGAAGAAATATAGAGTTGGTGCTAGAAATAAGCTAAGATATTGATGTGTGTAACCCATGGAGAGTGGGAGGTCAGCCTATGATGAATTTCATGTTTAATGTGCTAGAAGAAACTCATGATAGATGAATAGAGGTGGTTCCAATTAGGATCAAGCATTCCAACATGGCAGTTTGAAATATTGTATCAATGCGGCTATCTCATAAACGATTTTTTTTTCATTTGTAGCCAGTGAGAAAAATAAGGTCGTGTTATGAAGAAATATTTCTTCTGTACAACACTAAATTGGAAATTTGTGCCCCAGTTCTACATAAAAGTCATGAGTGTGACCTAGTAAACATAAGGGGCATAGTTTAAACTTATTTAATGGAAAGTATTGTTCAAGCTATGTGTTCATGTAAAACTAAGGCAGTAATTAATTTGTGTAGAGAACACTATAAATAAGAAAAACACCATAATATTAGGTGTTATGGGTTAAGCATTATTAGTGTAATGTAATCAAATATTTTCTAGATGAAAATTAGTGTTACTTGCATCGAATAACTGTTTGAAAAATAAAGTTGTGGTTTCCATTTTTTAAGTAGATGGAAACGTGTAATTATTCTTGTGTTCAATTGATCACTGGTTGGTTTTACTTGATTCTAATTAAAATTTAAATTCAAAAAGTTTCACCACCTCATAAAAATGGAACGAGATAATTCATACCATAGGTCCTTCCTAGGGGGAAAGTTGGTGTTGTTTTTCCCCTTCTGATTTCCCTCACACTGATCAGTCATAGTCATCCTCATTGTCATCATCATTATCATCAACATCATCCTCTTCATCATCAAAATCATCATCATCATCATCATCCTAGTCCTCATAGTCATCATCATCATCATCATGCTCATGCTCATCCTCATTGTATTTATCGTCATCATCGTCGTCACCACCACCACCACCACCACCACCATCATCATTATCGTTATCATCATCATCATCATCATATCATCATCCTCATTGTCATCATCATCGTCGTCATCATCATTATCATTAGCATCATCATCATGATCATCCTCCTCCTCCTCATCATGATCATCATCGTCATCATTACTATCATCATCACCGTATTCATCATTGTCATCATGATCATGATCATGATCATCCTCATTTTCATTGTCATTATTGTCGTCATCATCATCATCCTCATTTTCATTGTCATTATCATTATCATCATCATTGTCATCTTCGGTATCATCATCATCATCCCCATCGTTGTCGTATTCATAATTATCATTAATATACTCATCATCACCATCCTCATCGTCATCATGATCCTCCTCCTCCTCCTCATCATCGTCATCATCATCATCCTCATCCTCCTCATCATTGTCATCGTCATCATCATCATCATCGTCATCATCCTCATCTTCATTGTCTTTATCGTCATCATCGTCGTCACCATCATCATCATCATCATTGTTACTGTCATCATCATCCTCATACTCATATTCATAGTATTTATCATCATCATCGTCGTCACCATTATCATCATCATCATCATTACAGTCATCCTCCTCCTCCTTGTCATCGTCATCATCATTATCATGATCAGCATCACCGTCGTCATCATCGTCATCGTCATCATCATCGTCATCGTCATCATACTCATCCTCATCCTCCTTGTCATCATCATCATCATCATCATCATCATCATCATTGTCTTTATCGTCATCATCGTCATTTCCATCATCATCATCATCATCATTATCGTCATCATCATCCTCGTCATCATCATTGTCATCATCATCATTATAATTGTAGTTTAAAAAAACTAATAAAAAAATTATTCAATATATTAAAATTATATATTAGTATATATATATTAATCATTATATAAAGCATTTACCATTATTGTTTGATTACTGACTTTTACCATTTCAATGTTCTCATTCGACGTTTACCATCTCATTGTTCCCATTTCATGGTTGCAGGTAACTGGTTGGAGCTCACGGTTCCCATTTCATGATTGCAGGTAATTGGTTGGAGCTCACGGTTCACATTTCACGGTTAGAGCTCACGGGTTGGATCTTACGGTTCACATTTCACGGTTGTAGCTCACGGTTAATAAATTTCATAGTTGGAGCTCATGGGTTGGAGCTGATGGTTCACATTTCATGGTTGTAGCTCACTGGTTAGAGCTCACGATTCACATTTCACGGGTGCAAATCACTGGTTGGAGCTCACGGTTTACATTTCACGGGTGTAGATCACTGGTTGGAGCTTAAGGGTTGGAGATCAAGGTTTTGAGCTCACAATTCACATTTCATGGTTGCAACTCACAGGTTGGAGCTCACGGTTCAGATTTCACGGTTGCAGCTCAAGGGTTTGAGCTCACAGTTTGCATTTCACGATTGCAACTCACTAGTAGGAGCTCACAATTCACATTTCATGGTTGGAGCTCAGGGGTTGGATTTCAGTGTTCACGGTTCAGGGTTCTCACGGATAAACAGGTAAGCATTGGGATCCCTAATTTGTTTTAAAGCCCTAATTTGTTTGAATTTATGGTGAAAGACCTAGTTTTTTTGAATCTACAATGAAAGACATGGTGTTTTGGAAAATCGGCATCATCCAATTTATAAATGGTTGTAATACTTTTTTTTTCCCATTGGTCAAATAGTTTTGAAATGATGTAAATTGATGAACTTGGGATTTTATTTGTCAAAGGTTAAAATATGGGGTGTGTGCATGAGTGTGTGTGATTGTCGACATGTGTGTTTCCACTTCATCTAATATTGAGGATTCCCTTACAGTGTCGGCCTCCCATTTCACCCTTAAGGGCTGCCCTTACAGTGGTAGCCATCCATTTTTGCATCCTATTGTACATTCCCTTCTATGTCACCCTCTATGACTTTCACATTGAGAAACAAAACATTAATAAATGTGGGTATAAATTTCTAGGTTAGGTTATAACTGGAAGTGGACCGTTTTGACATATTTTACCTTCACAACATAGTCTACAGGTAACAAAAAAACTCATAGTTCTTCGGGGATCAAGGTTGATGGATTTGGACTATGTAATGTTTGCACCTTTTTTCCATTCAAGTTTACTGTGGATTGGTGGATTTTGCTAGGATGTGGTATGTCAATGATGGGATGTTGATGGGACCTTGTCATTTTAGTTGATGGTATGTGTTGATGAAATTGTCATTGATGCCAACATGGACTTGCAGTGGCCCCACAGGATGTCATTGATGCCACCACCTTGCTGAATATGTTGAAGACCTTAATGATGATGCTGAAGACCCTAGAGATGGTCCTGAAGCCTTGATGGATGTTGGAGAATCCCTAGATGGGTGGAAGAAGCATTAATGACCCATTCTGTGGTCATTCATGCTATGATGATGTCATGGTTCCTCAGGAGACGCTCTGGTAAACCCACATGTGATGTCTTGATGTATCTTGACCATAGAGGTCCCTATGCATGGCTTATGAA
>LPNX010256902.1:52506-72639 GCA_001517045.1 Pseudotsuga menziesii | reverse complement strand
TTTGCAAAGTCGGCTCCAAAAAGAAAATTAAAATATAGCAGGTCGGCCCCGAAATTATGGTGAAAATTTAGTATATATACCTCGTCACATCCTCACTTTTTAAGGTGAAATTTTTCTGTGGAGCAGCTCGCTGGGTTGAGGAAATTTCGTGGGAGCAGCAGTCTGAAATGTTTTCTTTGGAAATTTTGTGGGATCAGCAGTTTGAATTGTTTTCTTTTTGGTATTGATCCAAGGTTATCCAACGAAGGAGTGAACTCTGAACTCATGGACTGAGGTGATTGTGTGGACTGAGGCAGCCTCAGGTCTAAGGGTCATAAATGGTAGATGGATGAGCTCGCTAACTGAGGGTTTTTGATGGCCAAATTACTGAGAGGAAGATCGTTTGCGTCTCCTATCATCTAAGTAAGACATTGCTGGAGCTGTCATTTCTGGGGAGAAATTCTAGTCTTTGCTGAGTTGCCATCTATTGGAGAGAAGTGAGTCATGGACATCTATAGCATGCCCGATCGATTTTTCTTGCAGATCTGCAGAGCTCGTGGGGATCACTAGGGGGTCGATCCCTCTTACAGGAATAAGGAGCACCCAACAAGAGTGCAGGGAATTTTGGGAGCTCATTCACCCATTCAGCTAGTCTGCAGGTTTTGTAGAAACCATGAGAGTCTGGAGGTTTATACGCAAATGCTAGTCAATTGATCACGTGGAGGTTCGCTAAAAATTGGAGGAAGTTCCATTTATTTTGATCTTTGTCATGAAACCAAAGCGTTATACCAGATCGCAACATACTGACAAATTGCTTCCTGTTGCGAATTGTTGATGCTATCACTGTAGCTAGAGACTAAGAAGGATGAGCTCGCTGAAGCAGTTGATCGTCATTACTTTGGCGTAATTTTTGGTATACTTCAGATCTCATACCTGTGTTGCGGAGGCCGTAGACCTGTGAAAGGGGCAAAGATATACAGCTGGGTTGTTAGTAGAGACTTATCCTTTTAGCAGAGCGCTAGCTTCATTCCTGAGCATGATATCAGTCATCCACATCAACGTTCTTAACTACTGATTGTGCAATTTTTTCACATTCAACGACGTAAAGGGCAGATCGACGCTGTCCACTTGTCAAGGAAAAAACTCGTACGGAGTAGGGTGTATGGTGGTGACATTATCCCCGCGGACCCGACGACAGATGCAGTATGATTAATGAATGTTTCACTGTCAAATTGGAGGAACGTCGAAGAGCTACTTATACCTAGGTATGCTGCAAAAATAATACCCTACCCTCCAAGACATGGCACGAGTGAAATCTATTTTTTAGTCTAACTATAGCTGGCAGTTGGTCCTCGAACATGTTCAAATTTGGCCAATGGTGGATGGAGAAAACAGCCGGATTAGGGCAGCCATTGACAGGAGCAGGATTTAAAGGGAAAAGAGATTTCGTTGTTCTTGTGCTTCCTGTATCTCTCCATTATTGCAGTTCCAGTTTGAGTCAAATATCTCGTTGCTGATACCATGTTTTGTTTGACAAATGAAAAGCAAAGCGCATGAATGGGCTTGACTTTCCTTTCATGGTTATATAGTTTGTAGCAGGAAAAGAAGAGCCTGCAAGTTTGAACTGGCAATACACAAGCACTGACTGCAGATATGCTAAGAAATGATTGGAATCCTAGAAAGGAGACATTCGAGGATTCACTCTAGATGTTTATCACTTGATTGCACTCAAGTATCATATCTGTATATTATACTCAGATTTGCCATCAAATCTTGTAGAATATATTGACAAGTTTGGGATAGACTATATTTTGTTCAAAACTTGTGCCGTAAAGCTTTTATCTGAGATTATATCCCATTTTAGCGTGCTAGTACTGCTTGCCACTATAATCTGCACAAAAGAAGTTGGTCTTTGTGACGGTATAATGGTTGGGTGGAAATAACAGAAACTGTTATCATGAGTTTGGCAGCAGATTCTTCATCTCCGTAAAGTACCGAGGATTGTCTCGGTGATGATCAAAGAAACACGATGGTTTTGCAGCAGTGGAGTGAAGCCCTAACCTCCAACAGTTCAAGCATTTGCAACAGCAGACCCGAATTATTTCTCAGAGCAGCAGAGCAGCAGCAGCATGATGATGATGATGTACAAGGTATGAACAATAAACAGTTTGAAGGTATGTATGCTATTCTACAAATAGTGATAATACCCTAGAACTTGCAAATACACAGTCAAGACAGAAATTGATGTACTGTGATGAAGAATGTAGTGACATGTATACAGTATATATATGAATAGTGAAGAATACTGTAGTGTATAAACAGTGATATGATGTTGATAATGATGATGCTTGCTTGATATGCAAGAAGTATTTGTGATGAGAATGATGGACAGACGCCTGTACTAAGTGGTTGACTGTAGAGTGATGACATGAGTTGTGTTGATCATATGATAGTTCCTGGAACACTATAATGTGTACCCCATGATGTTCCAGACCTTCTTGGTAATATTGGAACCTTGATGACATATACATGCCTTGATGTCCTATGATGATCAGAGAAGACAGTGAGCAGCGTTGATGATGAGCAGATTGATATGATGATGATGTTGACAACAATTTGATGGACAACTGATGAGAGCAGCAATGAAGAATGATGATCAAAGATTAATGAGTTGTGTTGACCAGCATAAGAAGTACTGACCAGAGGATAATTTGCAGCAGTAGATGGCCAGCAGTAGTAATGATGAGCAGTGTTACAGCAGAGTTGATGATGTGACAGAGATTTCTTGTGTATGATGACATGAGTATGGTAACACAAGTATACTGTATTGTAAAAGCAAGCTTGTCTTGCTTTTGAGGTTAGGATACCTCAAACCCTTCTTAGCAGGGTCTAAGAAAACCAGGCAGGGTCCTGGATGCAGAGTAGGTGCTCTCCATATCAGTAGGTGCTGAATTTACCTAACGGTTGTAGCTGGACCAAAACTAATACAAAAAGATTACAAAATTATATGGTGTTGTGTTCTTTTGTGTTATGGTTCTTGATGATTTAAATGCTTATGCTATGTAAGTGAAAGATGTTTGTGAAATGATTATGAGATTGGTAGAATAATGGAATGATGAATTTGTAGTTAATTGTGACAAGTTAAGAAAAGTTGTAAAATTGGCTTTACACTGATTCACCCCCCCCTCTCAGTGTCTAACAATTGGTATCAGAGCCGGCCTTCGTCACGAGCCTAGCAAACTTGAAGGAGATCCTTAGACACAATGGAGGAAAAGAAAGAGTCATCAAGCAATGACGTGCCTGTACTTGATATTACAGATTATTTCAGTTGGAGAAGCAAAATGAAGGCTTGTCTGAAGAAGTTTGGTATTTGGGAAATTGTCATCAATCCACTCGCTCCATCAAACAAAGAAAGGAAAGTCAGCTGCACAGAAGGAAGCAAAGAAGGACAACACTACATCCTTGAAGTTCCTCATGGATGGACTTCCCAGCTCAGTGAAGGAAAGTGTAGGAGAGTACACTTCAGCAAAAGACCTATGGTTCAAGCTGGAGAGTGAGTATCAGAAGGCAAGACCAGAACCTGAAAAGACAGATCAGAAATCAGAAGACAAGCCCCCAGAAGAGCTCAATCAAGAAGAAGATAAACAAGAAGAGGACTTTAATAAAGGTATGGACTCTTGTGATTATAATGATAGCTTGTGTGATGAAATTGAGAAGGTTCTTGTAGAAGATGATGAAGAGTTATCAAAGACTACACATGAGATACATCTCACGTTGCTAAATATTGATCTCAGAGCCAATTGGTTCCTAAACATAGTAAATCTGAACCAGAGTGATTTCACGACCTTCAAAAAGAAAATCTTGGACTCCTTGAATGCATATCAGTAGAAGACCATGTCAATGAAAGTATTGCTTCTAAAGCTCAAAGACAAGGACAAAGAGTTGCGAAATCAAATGAAAGACAAGGATGTTGAAGTTGAACAATTAAAGACTAAATTGATCAGTCAAAAGGAAGAATAAGAAAAGCCTGCTCAAGAGCTTGAAGAAACTAGAGAGGTCAATCATGATCTGAAGACTCAGCTGGAGGAAGCCAAGAGGACAGAAGAAATCTTGAAGAGTCAGCTAGAAGAAAATGAGGAGACAGTCCAGAAGCTGGAATTGGAGGTAGTTGGTCTCAGGAAGAAAGGTAAGAAGAACGAAGCCTTGGTCAAGCTCCAGGACAGTTCAATTGTCCTAGATAAGATCTTATATTGCCAAAGATCTCCACTCAACAAAACTGGTCTTGGTTACAAGAAGAACAAAGAAAAATCTGAAGATGACACTTGGTCTCTGAAGACTCCAGAAGCAGGTCCATCAAGGTCCAAAGCTGCTCCCCATGCACCTGCACATGACAACAAGGAGTTTGGAAGTTCAAAGATGAAACAAGGAGTTAGGTCTGTTCATCAAAGCAACTTCATAAAGGAAACAACTACAAGACCCAGGTATGAAAGTGGCTTCAATGGTTATTGTTATTTTTGTTCTAACTTTGGTCATAAGGCTATGGATTGTAGGTTCTATGGAAGAAGAAGGGCTGGAAGCCACAATGTCTCAGTTAGATGTTGGACATGTAAACAAGTTGGACATGTTGCTGCCACATGTCACACATTGAGATGCTACACGTGCAGTGGGTTTGGACACAAAGCCCATGAATGTGCCAGTCAAAGAAGTCAAGCAATAAGGAGTACTCCATACACATCAGCAAGAAGATTTGAAGATCAGAAGACAAATGTCTACAGTCAAGGACACTCTCAAGCATGGAGAAATGAAGTTGATCAAAGAAGTGTTGGAAGCTCCAATAGCTCAGTCAGATGTTGGTCATGCAACAATGTCGGTCACATTGCTGCACATTGTTGTACGATGAGGTGCTATAGCTGCAATGGCCTTGGGCACAAAGCTCAAGATTATTGGAATACACGAAAACAATCCTTGAGAAGTTACCTAGACAACTCATCAAGGAAAGCCAGTACAAATGAAGAAACAAATGCTCAAAGGACAAATGCCAAGAAGCAAGTATGGATGAGGAAGACATAGCAGTTGCAGATAGGAGAGGTTGATCAGAGCAGGGAGGATGGCTGCCATACGAGAAGCCAAGTGTAAGGTCTCTCAAATACCTTAGCACACCTTGAGTTCATAAGGCTGGAGGATGAACTCAACGAAGAAATGATGGTTACTCCAGGTATACAGACAGGTCCTAGGACCGTTCATATTGATAGGGGGAGCAGTCAGCAGTGATCAGAGATCTCAGACACAAGTATATGGACACCCTTTGCCATTGATGCCAAAGGGGGAGAAATGAAAACAAAGGGAGAGATGAAGACAAAAGGGGAGCATGCTCATAGGGGGAGTATGAGTTGTTGTCATCAATGACAAAGGGGGATATTGTTGATGAAATTTTCATTGATGCCAACATGGACTTGCAGTGGCCCCACAAGATGTCATTGATGCCACCACCTTGCTGAAGATGTTGAAGACCCTGTTGATGATGCTGAAGACCCTAGAGATGGTCCTGAAGCCTTAATGGATGTTGCAGAAGCCCTAGATGGGTGGAAGAAGCATTAATGACCCATTCTGTGGTAATTCATGCTATGATGATGTCATGGGTCCTCGGGAGAAGGTCTGGCAAACCCACATGTGATGTCTTGATGTATCTTGACCATAGATGTCCCCGTGCATGGCTTATGAAGACAAACCCTTGGACTTGATGGTTCTCTTACGTTTGACAGCGTGTGGTGAACTTGATGGAGTATGGTCAACAAACCCTAAGGCTTGACCATTGAAGAATATTTGTGTGAAAAATAAAACACATAACAAAAAAAAAAAATTTAAAAAAAAAATATTTTGCAAAGTTGGCTCCAAAAAGAAAATTAAAATATAGCAGGTCGGCCCCGAAATTATGGTGAAAATTTAGTATATATACCCCATCACATCCTCACTTTTTCAGGTGAAATTTTTCTGTGGAGCAACTCGCTGGGCTGAGGAAATTTCATGGGAGCAGCAGTCTGAAATGTTTTCTTTGGAAATTTTGTGGGATCTGCAGTCTGAATTGGTCTTGATCCAAGGGTATCCAACGAAGGAGTGAACTCTGAACTCATGGATGGATTGAGGTGATTGTGTGGACTGAGGCAGCCTCAGGTATAAGGATCATAAATGGTAGATGGATGAGCTCGCTAACTGAGGTAACTGAGGGTTTTCGATGGCCAAATGACTGAGAGGAAGATCGTTTGCGTCTCCTATCATCTAAGTAAGACATTGCTGGAGCTGTCATTTCTGGGGAGAAATTCTAGTCTTTGCTGAGTTGCCATCTATTGGAGAGAAGCGAGTCATGGACATCTACAGCATGCCCGATCGATTTTTCTTGCAGATTTGCAGAGCTCATGGGGCTCCTTAGGGGATCAATCCCTCTTACAGGAATCAGGAGCACCCAGCAAGAGCATAGGGAATTTTGGGAGCTCATTCACCCATTCAGCTAGTCTGCAGGCTTTGTAGAAACCATGAGAGTCTCGAGGTTTATACACAAATTATAGTCAATTGATCACGTGGAGGTTCGCTACAAATTGGTGGAAGTTCCATTTATTTTGATCTTTGTCATGAAACCAAAGCGTTATACCAGATCGCAACATACTGACAAATTGCTTTTGGTTACGAATTGCTGATGCTATCGCTGTAGCTAGAGACTAAGAAGGATGAGCTCGCTGAAGCAGTTGATCGTCATTACTTTGGCGTAATTTTTGGTATACTTCAGATCTCATCCCTGTGTTGCGGAGGCCGTAGACCTGTGAAAGGGGCAAATATATACAGTTGGGTTGTTAGTAGAGACTTATCCTTTTAGCAGAGCACTAGCTTCATTCCTGAGCATGATATCAGTAATCCACATCAACGCTCTTAACTACTGATTGTGCAATTTTTTTACAATCAACGACGTAAAGGGCAGATCGACGCCGTCCACTTGTCAAGGAAAAAATTGGTACGGAGTAGGGTGTATGGTGGTGACATTATCCCCGTGGACTCGACGACAGATGCAGTCTGATTAATGAATGTTTCACTGTCGAATTGGAGGAACATCGAAGAGCTACTTATACCTAGGTATGCTGCGAAAATAATACCCTACCCTCCAAGACATGGCACGAGTGAAATCTATTTTTTAGTCTATCTATAGCTGGCAGTTGGTCCTCGAACATGTTCAAATTTGGCCAATGGTGGACGGAGAAAACAGCCGGATTAGGGTAGCCATTGATAGGAGCAGGATTTAAAGGGAAAAGAGATTTCGTTGTTCCTATGCTTCCTATATCTCTCCATTATTGCAGTTCCATATTGAGTCAAATATCTCGTTGCTGATACCATGTTTTGTTTGACAAATGAAAAGCAGAGCGCATGAATGGGCTTGACTTTCCTTTCATGGTTATATAGTTTGTAGCAGGAAAAGAAGAGCCTGCAAGTTTGAACTGGCAATACACAAGCACTGACTGCAGATATGCTAAGAAATGATTGGAATCCTAGAAAGGAGACATTCGAGGATTCACTCTAGATGTTTATCACCTGATTGCACTCAAGTATCATATCTGTATATTATACTCAGATTTGCCATCAAATCTTGTAGAATATATTGACAAGTTTGGGATAGACTATATTTTTTTCAAAACCTGTGCCGTAAAGCTTTTGTCTAAGATTATATCCCATTTCAGCGTGCTAGTATTGCTTGCCACTATAATCTGCACAAAAGAAGTTGGTATTTGTGACGGTATAATGGTTGGGTGGAAATAACAGAAATTGTTATCATGAGTCTGGCAGCAGATTCTTCATCTCCGTCAAGTACTGAGGATTGTCTTGGTGATGACCAAAGAAACACGGTGGTTTTGCAGCAGTGGAGTGAAGCCCTAACCTCCAACAGTTCAAGCATTTGCAACAGCAGACCCAAATTATTTCTCAGAGCAGTAGAGTAGCAGCAGCATGATGATGATGATGTACAAGGTATGAACAATAAACAGTTTGAAGGTATGTATGCTATTCTACAAATAGTGATAATACCCTAGACCTTACAAATACATAGTCAAGACAGAAATTGATGTACTTTGATGAAGAATGCAGTGACATGTATACAGTATATATATGAATAGTGAAGAATACTGTAGTGTATAAACAGTGATATGATGTTGATAATGATGATGCTTGCTTGATATGCAAGAAGTATTTGTGATGAGAATGATGGACAGAGGCCTGTACTAAGTGGTTGACTGTAGAGTGATGACATGAGTTGTGTTGATCATATGATAGTGCCTGGAACACTATAATGCGTACCCCATGATGTTCTAGACCTTCTTGGTAATATTGGAACCTTGTTGACATATACATGCCTTGATGTTCTATCATGATCAGAGAAGACAGTGAGCAGCGTTGATGATGAGCAGATTGATATGATGATGATGCTAATAGCAATTTGATGGACAACTGATGAGAGCAACAATGAAGAATGATGATCAAAGATTAATGAGCTGTGTTGACTAGCAGACGAAGTACTGACCAGAGGATAATTTGCAGCAGTAGATGGCCAGTAGTAGTAATGATGAGCAGTGTTACAGCATAGTTGATGTGATGAGCAGAGTTGATGATGTGACAGAGATTTCTTGTGTATGATGACATGAGTATGGTAACACAAGTATACTGTATTGTAAAAGCAAGCTTGTCTTGCTTTTGAGGTTAGGATACCTCAAACCCTTCTTAGCAGGGTCTAAGTAAACCAGGCAGGGTCCTGGATGCAGAGTAGGTGCTCTCCATATCAGTAGGTGCTGATTTTACCTAACGGTTGTAGCCGGACCAAAACTAATACAAAAAGATTACAAAATTATATGGTGTTGTGTTCTTTTGTGTTATGGTTCTTGATGATTTAAATGCTTATGCTATGTAAGTGAAAGATGTTTATGAAATGATTATGAGATTGGTAGAATAATGGAATGATGAATTGGTAGTTAATTGTGACAAGTTAAGAAAAGTTGTAAAATTGGCTTTACACTGATTCACCCCCTCTCTCAGTGTCTAACAGTATGTGTATGGATTTTTGGTTTTGATTGGGGTTGGTGGGTCTTAATTAGATAGTTGTGGCCTCCTTTGGTAGTATTGTTGCATTACTACTCTTTGTGGTGAATTGGATAGGATTGTTGTTGTTAATCAATCATATCAATTGTTTGTTTACCTGACTTGGCTCCTCCTAAGCTTTGTTACTAGCATCTTGAAGCTATAATAACATCTCTACTTTTCCTTGTTCAACTCTTAATGAATCTAGCCTTGTCAAACCATGCATTTAGGATTGTTTCAATGTTTTAACATGCATAATGGAATTCAACCCTATTCATGGTTCCAACTAATGTTTGATTTTTAAGTCCATGTTGTTGCTTTATTTACAGTCCCATAGTCGTCACCCTTTATTGGTTATTCAATACCCTCCTTTGTAAAGTCATTGGTTGGTACTTTGTTGTCTAGTATGTGTCCCTTGACCCTTTGTGTTTCTTCTTCCAAATGGCCTATCTATGATTGTGATGCCCTTCAACTTGTCCTTTTTTTCCCTCATCTTGTCTATGCCAGCATTTGTCTTGTGGTTATGGAATTGGACGGATGGTGGTGCTTACGTTTTGATGCTCGCAATGATTGGATTGTGAGTTCCTCCATAATTCGATGAATTTCACTGTTTGTTTTGTTTCCATAGTAATATTGAACATTCAATACCCTCATAATCTCTGGTTTGGGTGAATTTGTGTTGCTTGGCTAATGAAATAGGTCTTTTAGCCTTGACTAGATTCAAGTAATCATGTGACAAAACCTTGGCCTTTGTGAAATTGGCTATGAGCAAGTTTTTGTACACAATCATGTGTTGATAAAGTTTTTCCTTGTTATATGTTATGTGTACACATCTTTTGATGACATTCAAAAGGATCTCTGTAGTCTTTGATGAGGCCTATGCATCCTAATTTGCATTTGGGGTTGTGTTGTTCAAATATTATGTTGACTTGATGTCTATGAGCATATTTATCTCTACTAATGCTTATCCACTTCTGAAGGACCCATCTAGATATCCTTTCAAGTTATAAATACAAGTCTCATCTTTCATTATAATATCATCCAAGAAGATACATATCAACTCTGTTATTTTTTTTTTTTTTATGTTTGACGTTAATGTTTTTGCTACTATTTCTAGGGCTTCGTTGCTTCATCCCTGGGTTTCCAGATCCGTGTTTAAGAGCTGGTTTTTGTGCTCCTTTATTTGCTAACACATGAGCTGTGATCGGCCGTGACCCTTCATAGCTGACCCGTGGAATTTCTGTCCTTCCAAGACTTGGCCGTGATTGTTTATGGTGTATCTCCTGTTGGTCCATGACCTTCTGAGGTTAAACAATGGATTGTTTGTCCTTTCTCTGCTAGGCAATGATTGTTGGTAACCCTCTCTAGGGTGAACGTAACTCTGTTGGCCGCTTCTTAGCAGGTCGTGACTGCCATTTGCTTGGTCATGACTGTTTTGGAGCCATTGTGGGATGGGAGAGACTGTATTAGCCCTCTCCTGGATGGCCATGACTGTTGGTAACCCTCTCTATCTACGACTCTTGAATGCATCTTGTGCTGGGGTGTGACCTTGTGTGTGCTCATTGAACTTTAGATTTGACCTCTATGAGGTGTTTGGATAGAGCTATGATCTCTATGGGATGTCAAATTCTTGTACAGAGCTATGATTCTTGTGGGTTGTTAGGACTCATACTTGACCTTGTTGGGATGCTAATATCTGTGATGTGACTTGTACATTTTGAATCAATATCTTTAATTTGTATTACTATTTTGCATCTAGCACTATGTTGGAAATTTGCTTTGTTTTTACTGTTGTACTATTATGCATCTTGGAAATTTATCTACAGTTGTACCTTTAATTCATTTAATTGAATGAATTGGTTAATATTCATTGGAATTTTGTTAGAATTTATGTTCTGTACATTGGAATTGATAAGTCATCTCAAGGACCAACTTTAACGCAATGACTAGTGGAGTGTTAAAGTTGAAAGAGATGAAAATTATGTTTGAATTTATTACTGCAGTACTTTTCTGGATCTATCTTTGTTATTTACTTCTTCTTATACAATGACGATAAAAATATATGTGACAATATACCCTGAGAGGGAGAAGAGATTAAAGTCATTGGTCTAGTTGGTCCTATGGGTAAAATGGCTTGTTTCTCCACCTTTACGATACACCTTGGTCTTGTGGGTATGGGGGTTTCCTTATCATCTTGTTGTGACCCATTTGGTTGACTTATGGTCCTTCATCTTCTACTTGGTCCTAGCACCCTTATTGTGTGTGGTTCCTTGACCACTGTTGGTATGATGAATTAACCTTATTACTTTTATTGTTTTATTTTTATGTGATCACATGACCTATGGTTCCCTATTCTAAGTGTACTCAGCTTTATTTTATGTT
This sequence comes from Pseudotsuga menziesii, assembly GCA_001517045.1. Lineage (NCBI taxonomy): Eukaryota > Viridiplantae > Streptophyta > Pinopsida > Pinales > Pinaceae > Pseudotsuga > Pseudotsuga menziesii. The sequence goes on along the minus strand of LPNX010256902.1, from coordinate 61,170 downwards.
TTATTATGGTAATCACCCTAAAACCTAGGGTTGGCTAAGTGACCATTCTATAATACTTGCCAAGTTTATATATTATGTTCATAATTTCGCTCTTGGAGTATCTTGGCATGAAAGAAGTATAGATATGATCTTTGCTGGATGCAACATAGGGTTATTACTATTGTAAAGTTTTTTACACTTAAAGTAGGGTACCAAAGGTCATATGGTACCTCTTATACAACTGATAGACTCGTGTTGTGAGATGTGAACCATGAGCTCCAATCGGTTACCCGCAACCATGAAATGTGAATAGTGAAATGGTAAACGTCGAATGAGAATAATGAAATGGTAAACATTGATAATCAAACAATAATGGTAAATGCTTTATATAATTCTTAATATGTAAATACTAATATATAATGCTAATGCTAATAATATACTAACACAACATGATACAAAAATTTATACATTGAATACTTTTTTATAATATTTTTTAAATAATTAACTCATCTGAGTATAAGGAAGATTCAAACCAGACCTATTTAGCAATTTCTCTTTAATTACTATGAATTAGTTTCATTGTAATTTTAATACTGTTAATGTTGTACCCTATCTTAAGTTCACTTAAATTTATTTTATGTTTTTGATTGGTAAAACTCCTAAAAGCTAGGGATATGACCTTATCGAGAAGACCGTGATTATGTGTCACTTCTCTGCTGGACCATGACTGTGACTGCCGTATCCCTTTCTCTGCTGAAATGTGACCGATGTACCATGACTGTGGTGCCCTATCCTAGCTGAGCTATGACTATGTCAAACCCTAGACCTATTTAGCAATTGTTCTTTAATTAATGTGAATTAGTTTCACTATAATTTTACTACTGTTTATGTTGTACCCTGTCCTAAGTTCACTAATTAATTTTATTTTATGTTTTTTATTGATAAAAATCCTAAATGTTGGGGACATGACCATATGAATAGGAGTGTGACTGTATGTCACTTCTTTGCTGGACCATGACCGTTGTGTCACTTCTTTGTTGGACCGTGACTGTAACTGCCATATCCCTTTCTTTGCTAAATTATGACTGATGTACCAAGACTGTATTTCCATATCCTTGTTGAGCTATGACTATTCCAAACCCTAGATGATAGGTCACTAGTGGTTTTAAGTATGGTAGAGGGAGCTGTGACTTTTAAGGTGCCTTTTTGTGGTTTTGGCTGAGTATAATTGCTGCTAGCCTAATGCTATATTCTCACTTGGTGATTGGGATTTGTTACTGTATGTATCTAACCTAATCTCAGAGCACTTTAACCTAATATATCTCAAAGTATGACTTGTGACAACTTTTCCTTACAATGAAAAGAGTTGGCACAATATGTCTGAGTATAAGGAAGATCCAAACTAGATCTATCTAGCATTATTATTGTTCTTTAATTACTGTTCATTAGTTAAACTTGACGGGATTTTGTTACAATTTATGTTCTATACATTGGAATTGATAACTCATCTCAAGGACCAACTTTAACCCAGTGACCACTCAAGTGTTAAAGTTGAAAGAGATGGAAATTATGTTTGAATTTATTACAAGAGTACTTTTCTGGATCTAGCTTTGTTATTTACTTTTGCTTAAAGAATGATGATAAAAATATATGTGACAATATACCTTGAGATAGATAAAATATTAAAGACATTGGTCTTGTTGGTCCTATGGGTAAAAAGGGTTTTTTCTCCACCTTTACAATACACCTTGGTCATGTGGGTATTGGGGGTTTCTTACCATCTTGTTCTCACCCCTTTGGTTGGCTTATGGTCCTTCATCTTCTACTTGGTCCTAGCGCCCTTATTGTGTGTGGTAACTTGAACACCTTTGGTATGATGACTTAATATTATTACTTTTATTTTTTATTGTTATGTGACCACATGACCTTTGGTACCCTACTCTAAGTGTAATAGATTTATTTTATGTTTTATTATGGTAACCACCCTAAAACCTAGGGTTTCCTAAGTGACCATTCTAGAAGACTTGCCAAGTTTATACATTACGTTCATAACTTCACTCTTAGAGTATCTTGGCATGAAACAAGTATAGATATGATCTTTGGTGGACGCAACATAGGGTTATTATTGCTTTAAAGTTGAGTACACTTAAAGTAGGGTACCAAAGGTCATATGGTACCTCTTCTAGGGTTGTTAGACATGTGTTGTGAAATGTGAACTGTGATCTCCAAACAGTGCTGCAATCGTGAGATGTGAAGCTAAACCATCAACACTCTAACTCTCTTTCTCTCTCTCAAGGTATGTATTCTAACAACTTTTCCTTAGAGTGACAAGAGCTGTCTCAAAATGTCTGAGTATAAGGCAGGTCCAAACTAGATCTATCTAGCATTACTATTGTTTTTTACTTACTGTTCATTAGTTAAAATTGACAAAATTTTGTTACAGTTTATGCCATGTACATTGCAATTGATAACTCATCTCAAGGACCAACTTTAACATAGTGATCAATGGAGTGTTAAAGTTGAAAGAGATGAAAATTATGTTTCAATTTATTACAGCAGTACTTTTCTGGATCTAGCTTTGTTATTTACTTCTGCTTATACAGTGTTGATAAAAATATATGTGACAATATACCTTGAGAGAGAGAACATATTAAAGTCATTGGTCTTGTTGGTCGTATGAGTAAAAGAGGTACCCTACTCTAAGTATACTCAACTTTATTTTATGTTTTATTATGGTACCTCTTCTAGGGATTCTAAACTTGTGTTTTGAAATGTGAACCGTGAGCTCCAATTGTGAAATGCAAACCTAAACCATCAACACTCTAACACTTTGTCCTGACAGTGACAAGAGCTGACTCAATATGTTTGAGTATACGACAAATCCAAACCAGATCTATCTAGCATTACTATTGTTCTTTAATTATTGTTCCTTAGTTAAACTTCATTGTAATTTTATTACTGTTTATGTTTTGTACATTGGATTTGATACCTCATCTCAAGGACCAACTTTAAAGCAGTGACCATTGGAGTGTTAAAGTTGAAAGAGATGAAAATTTTGTTTGAATTCATTACAACGTCTTTATTGTGTGTGATACCTTGAACATCTTTGGTATGATGACTTAACCTTTTTAATTTTATTGTTTTATTGTTATGTGACCACATGACCTTATTGGTTACCCTACTCTAAGTGTACTTAACTTTATTTTATGTTTTATTATGGTAACCACCCTAAAACCTAGGGATGCCTAAGTGACTAGTTCTAGAAGACTTGCCAAGTTTATATAGTATGTTCATAACTTCACTCCTGGAGTATCTTGGCATGAAAGGAGTATAGATTTGATATTTGTTGGACACATAGGCTTATTGCTACTGTAAAGTTGAGTGAATTGGATTTGATAACTCATCTCAAGGACCAACTTCAACACAATGACCAATGGTGTGTTAAAATTGAAAGAGATGAAAAATATGTTTGAATTTATTACATCAATACTTTTTTGGATCTAGATATGTATTAGACTCATAAATTATTATTTAGGTACTAGGTTCCACATTTGTCACCTAAACATTCATGGAAAACAATAACCATAAACTTCATTATTGATTCAAGACACACTTCATGATAAATACATGGGTGAGATGTAATCTTGAATGGTGTTTCCCATGGTGCAGACAGAACCAAACATGTATTTGTCAGAGATGTCTTCCTTGAGAGAGAATATTTTAGGAAGATAAGAGAGAAGTGGGACATCCAGAAGCTTTACAACATGTATATCAACTAGATATCAAAAGGTCAGAAGAAAATTCAAAAAATGCATGCAATTTTTTCTTGTTGAACAAGGGTCACGTTCTTATGATGATGAGACCATATGCGACATCGAGGTGACCTTGTGGTACAAACATATAGTGAAACAATGGGTACCTAAGGATCATCCTCAAATAAACAAAGATTTTTGTGTGAATGAGAGGATATATCGAATTGCACCATCAGCATTACATGGTTTGGGGTTGTTTTGCATGGATGGAATAATGGTCGGTTATGGCATATGTATTGAATTTATGGAGTATGTTGGACCCTGTTACAACTATAGATATTGGATGTGACTGGTCCAATATACAAGAGATACACATAGATACAGATTGCCTGCAAATTATTTATATGTGAAATACAAGGATCAAAATAAAGGAGTGACGTTGTACATTGGCGAAAGACCAAAAGCTACAGGGAATATTGTGGGGTTTATAAATAGTACACAACCGTGCTCTACACTTAAGAAACCCAATTGCATAGTTGAAGGGGGTGAATGAAACCATGTTTTTGTGTGTGCCATTAAATCAATAGCTGCAGGTGAAGAGTTGCTTATTAATTACAATGTGAATCGAATAGATACAAACGCTATCACTATGGGAGTGGTACATATAAGAATTTACCCAACCTTTAATTATTGAATCTAATATCTTATGTATTTTTTAGTAGTGTATTGTTCTAATTTCATTAAGATTTTCTATATTTAATACGCCTGGTAAAAATCAGGGCATCTCCCCAACAACTGATCAGAGGAGTACACCATCCTCGAGGCATCATGTATACATCATTGTAATTGTACAAATATAATACAAACAAAATGTTTATTTTTTATTTTTTATTTTTTTATGTTTTTTCAAGAGTATAATCGTTCCGTTTAGATAGTTGTATCTATGTTTTTGTTGTAGGGTGCTGATCGAGGTAGCTCCCTACCACTAGTAGATCAGACAATACTTGCCTCGAGGCAATGATTATACCTCGTTATTTTACTACTATAATATGCGCAATATGTTTTTTTATTGTTTTTTTCATCAGTATATAGGTTTCATTTATATAATGAATTATGTATTTTTCATTACATAAAAGTATCGGGGCATATCCCTAACAGTTCATTAGAGGAGTAGAACATCCTCGAGGCAACATGTAATCCTCATTGTAATTTTACTACTATAATATGCACAATGTGAGAAATTATTATTTATTGTTCATGAGTATATTGGGTTCATTTTGATATTGAATTATGTAGTTTTCATCACAGACAAGTTATTAGATTTTTTTCATGAGTACACTACTTTATTTTCGATAATTTTTTATACAATTAATAGTTGCAGGGAAGTGATCGGGGTAAGTCCCTAGCTATTGATCAGATGAGTACACGCTCCTCCAGTCAGCAGGTTCTAATCACACAAATATAATATGACCAATATGTTTTTTTATGGTAGGTATTTTTCTTGTGTATATTGCTTTCATTATGATAAGGTTTTCTACAATTTTGTTGCAAGGTGAATCGGGGAAAGGCCCTGGTTGTTACGTAATTGTAATTTTTGAAATCGAACATGAGCAATATGTTATTTTATTATGTTGTTTTCCTCAAGATATTGCTTTCATTTTAGTAATGTTTTATATAATTTGGTTGGAGACTACTGATTCAACATTTGATCTAGCATCGGATCAATCAATTGATATTGATGTGAATGAGATCATGTGTGATGCTGACATTGCATCTTCTCTAGAACCAATTAAAATGATAGAGAATACCTTAAAAAAAATTAATGAGGATATCCTTCGTCTACTATTCATTTCACCGCAGACAAACGAGATTAAATCAAAGGTTGATGTTTTGGTGAAGAGATCTAAGGCCTTGAAAATAAGTTACAGAATATTGAATTAGAAGATAAATTCATTTATGATTTTATAATTTGTACTTGTATTTGATCGTGAACTAACAATTTGTTTGTATCTACAATATTTTTTGCGCCCGGACATTAGTGGCGAGGGCGACGTTGGTATTAATGAATATCATGGAGAGTCATCACATGAGCATATGACTCCACCTGCATCACATGTACTATTGTTGTCGACTAAACAGTCGGTGACACACTCCAATAAACCCCTGATGCCAGATGTGAGTGCACCGGCTAGTGTCCGGCTTACACCAGATGGTACATAACAAGGGGTCGATGCAGAGATTAGCGATGATAAGTCTCAAGCAAAATTTCATGGATCTTCCTGTGTCACTAGCACGGGTACACTAGAGACAACATTTTTGGTGGATAAAAATATTCTTCCCATACATATAGAGAAGATCTCAGGTATTTATACATTGTTTAACTTATTGTCTATAATTTGATTGTAATCTTATAAAAAAGCACTATTTTACAACTAATGATGACATGACCGTCTTTTAGGAAATGATGTTTTTTTATAAACATATAAATTATCTCTCATTGGAGATCTTTAGGCCCACCATCCGCACAAGGTGGGATAAACAAACACAAAATTTACAAGATGAGCCCACTAATTGCTTGGTTGGCATGTTCGGTAGCGAGACCTTCAATAGAGCGGAGGTCCTAAAGAAGGTCGGTCCTAAAGATTGCATTTGATTAAAAAGATGCAGATGATATTCAAGCTTGAACAAAAAATACACATTTTGTAGAAAGAGAAGATCACATAAATCATATTAAAAAGGTTTTCATAAATAATAAAAGTTCACCTCTTGAAGTGTTTGGAATGAAATTAAGACTTCTAGTATTGAATTTGACTTGTATTTTAGGCATAATATATACTTTGGGTTATTGATATATCCTTGCTTCTAGAGGACCTGGATACACCCTTTACTCTGGACCAGAGTTGCGATAAGAAAACTATTCTATTAAGATACTTGGACTGCATTTAAGTGTAGCCACAATCAATTTCAAGCACAACTTGAAAATGAATTGTTTAACAATTTATGGAAATGAATCATGATGAAGAAATTGATAGGTATACCTAATAATTTAGATGGTTTGGAAGAGATATCAATATATTTTGACCCATGCAATAATGCGCAATTGAAATTTCTATGTCGAGGTCATCTTCTATGCCTTTCCCTACAAAAATTCTAGAATATGTTTTCCCCAAGGAAAATGATCTGTACAAGCATCACATAACTAAAACCATGCATCAAGTATTTATTTAATGATCAATGATAATTTTCTTACAACACCATAAAAATCATAATTTCTAACACTAGCAACATCCCTGAGCGTGTCAAGATTGATACCAAAGGAAATATATGTAGACTAGTATATCAAGACTAGTCTATCAATCTAGTAGATTTACCCATGTTTAAAAATGATTTTTATTGAAGATGTAATTAGTTTCTCGTCTACAGTCCACTTCTTTTTTTTCATGGCTTTGTTACCTTTTGTTTCAAATCATGTTCTCGTGATACATTTTTCTTTATAATTTTGTTTTAAAACTACTCAGACTCATCGCATTTTCGACGACGTAAATACTATATCTGACAAGGTGCTATACCACCAAAGACAATGTCGTTGGATTTTTGTGTATCTTTTTGTCAGTACTACGTTGGATTTTCGATGGAATACGTGTCATTTAACTGATAGTTTGGGTGGGTTATGGTGTCAATTAATTGACTTCTTAATCTAGCCAAAGTCTTAGTTAATTGACACTTACGCTGTCAGTTAACCGACACTATGGCTGGATTGACAACTCAGTTAATCGACAGTTTGGGTGGACTAATGGTCGATTAACCAATACTTTTATCGTCGCATTTCTGATGATAGTCCTGGAAATTAAAGTTGGTTAATTGATGATATATTTGTTGGAGATCCGATGTACTGTTAGGGTCGTCGAGTATCCAACACAATTCTATCGACGTTTAAAAATAGTCCACCTTATTGGATGTTAGATAGAGTCTTGTCAAAATTCAGACAAATATTCCATCGAATTTTGGGTTCAAATTTACTTGTGAAATCAATATGTTGGACCCTTCACTATCACATTGGCATACTCATGATGTACAAACAATTCAATAGCCATCATCGAAGAATGTATAGGTTCCATTGAAACCCGTGAACCCTGCCAAACCTATCAATGTAGTCTCGATGCCCATGCATTGAATGGATTGTGATCACCTCATAACCCATGAGATAACTAAGTTAATTGGGAAATGTAGTGGGTACTTTCCATGTACATAGTCGTCCATATCAGCTTGATAGGATTAGAGAGACATACCTATGTCCTTTCCAAAAAATCAATAACCAAGTCACAGCTACATTAACACACCATCACATGTAGCATGGTAGCACACATCACCACGTAGAATTACACTTGCCCTCTAGATGGTCTCTTCTAATGATAATTAAGGGCACGATCCCACTATGCATAAGCGAACCAAATTTATGAGGTCTATGACATAGATAGGATCGATTACTGTGTAGTACCAGTGCTTACCATCGGGGTTGGGAAGTGAGCTGTTCACACTCACATTTAGGTTTGTTGTTCATTCCAGATACTAACCACTGACTAAAATCGGAACAAATCATATGAAGGAATTGATACAAGCTTGTTATTTACAGTAATGAGTTCAGTTGAGAATAAGAACTAGTTGTGGAGTCCGACCATTCTATTATGTTAAGACTTGAGTAATATAGTTAACATGACTGAGACTAGGAGAGTCAATTCTCTTTTATCTACATCTTTGGTGTAATTAATATGAATAATTTATTATCAAGTTTTCTAGAGAAAATTTGGAAGGTCCTTCACTATCATGAACAGAATGGAGAGTCAAATAGTTAGGTCATTTATAAATTATAAATTGGATGCATATATATGATCTACACCATTTTGGTTATGTAAAATTTGATTAATTCTATTGA
>LPNX010256902.1:4352-45843 GCA_001517045.1 Pseudotsuga menziesii | reverse complement strand
AACACATGTCATAGCAATCCAATCATCAAGTGCTAGTACTGCATGACTCCAATAAACCCTGATGAGGTTAACTGAAGCTGAATTGACCATCAGAAGTTGGTGAAGGTGCCCTGTTCACTCCAGTTCATTAAAATAATATTAAATAATCATTAAATAATATATTTAATGCATGGAGGCGCCTTAACTGACTGTAACTAATTGGTTGAACTGAAAGTAACCCACAGTTAGCAATTAGGTGCATGAATGTCACACAGATCACCCCTGGAGTGCTCCAGTTAGCCTCCTTAACTGTAGGAGAAGGCTAAGTTATCCTCCTTGACTGTATGTAGGCATGGGAGTGACTGGGATGATGGTAATTAATGCTCCACTGATGTCAATTAAACTTAGGATAGTGGTTTAACTAGGCCAATTTGACTGAAGGAGTGAGTATGAAGGTAAATGTCTCCAACACTCTTCAGCCGCAACATGTCTGGATTGCTTAATCAAACTTTCTTCAACGAAATTTTCAAGGTTTTGGACGAACGACTGGCGTACTTATAATGAATCTTTGATAACCAAGGCATTGATAGGGAAAATGATTTTGGACCTATTTTATTCCATTATAACATGTTCAGACTGCGAATAATTGGATGCACAGTAGGCTACAAAATCTAGGAAATTAAGGGTTTGGCTTGGACAGAAATGGTAAAAATGAGACCTCTAGACACCATGCAAGTCAATTCCTTGTTCCTCTAGGGATTTTAATCTATTCTTAAGTTCATGCACCAGATCAAAGGAGAGTACTATGTGAAATATATCCCCATCCCTTATTCAAAAATTTCATCCAATTTCACTGAATTCACATACCTATGTCTCAACTTCACCTTCCCCCTCCATTTTTAAAATAACTTGGTGGGTTAGCTACGTGACCTACATGGAAAATGACGACTGGGAAAAAGTGTATCTGACTCGGCTTCCACAAGTGTAGGGACATTCTTCCTTATGTGCAAAAGACAAATGACATGCCTCCATGTGACCTTTTCTGTTTATAATATTCCCAATAAGTGGTTTCAGGATTGCGGAAAGCGGTTTCTCCTTGCCAGTTTTCATCCAACAGAATGATTCTCTCCCAACACATGGAAGGTGATCAAAATTCCGATGGCCTTCGACTATTTTGCTCTTCGTGCATGTTGTGGGTGCGGAATAAACCTCAATTGTTGATATCTTTACCTTTTTATCTCGCACCGTTTATCAAATATGATCTTTAATTTCCTCCAATGGTCATTTCACCAATATTTTACCCTCTTGTTCATCGAGCAACTTCCTCCGACGGATTACCTGTCCATTGTCGATCTTTTCACTCTCCAAATCTAAACCCTCTATCTTTTCATAATATACCATAAGCGCTTTTATACATTCATCTTAGTCACTTTCTGCCTTCAACATGAGGTTCTATGGGGAAAATGAAGAGGTTAGCCTTCCTTTAGGCACCCAACCTATAGTTCCCCGGTCATATTGTCAAAATTCAAAATATATAAACTCTTTATCTCTCACCTTAAGCCCTTCTCAACTATTGTAAACCAAAATTGTTCTAACATCCATAATCCCTACTATGGTGGGTAGCTTTAAGAGTGTATAATGAAGCATTATCCAATTAACCCTATCTATATGGCTCTATATTAATGTCTACGATGCAGTACAATGAGGTGGGATAGATTAAAAATAAGTATATTATTTAAACCGTTAATATTTAAAATGAAGTCTATGTGATAAAGTTAGCCTTTGAGGTGTATTTGTTCAAGAAACATATTATTATTTATGAAACATGCACTCTACCTAGTGAACTCTCGCTCTGCTAGGGTTTGGAGTGACGGCATGTACACAGTACAAGGTTTCTTTCTCTCCTGCTGCACTTTCAGTATGAAGATGCCAGATTTTTTAGGGCAGGGCCCAATTTTTTGACTCCTTTTCTCTATTAACAACCCTAGGGTTGCTACCCTCATCCTTTCTCTCGCCTGATTGTTTCGCCACCTTTTCTCGCGGTCTTTGTTATTATGCATACATCATTCCTGTGTGGATTCAGGCTGAGGACATAGATTACAACTGGGGATTTGGCACGCTTCTCATCAGAATTTCCATGATTCCAAGTACTTACCCTATTTTTTGAATATTGTTTCCTTTGGGCACTGTATACACTCTAGGGCTGAGTCAGAACCCTGGTTTTGAGGGCTTTGGCTACATGAGATGTGACTCAGCCCACATGGATTCAACCTTCTCATCAGAAGGCCAGTGCCAACCATGTTAAAATAAGTAGGAACCTATTTTATATTTTTCTATCTCTTTGTTTGGTTTCGTTGACTCACCTTTCCTGGACCCTGTCTTCCTGTTATTTCCTGTCGGTCTTCGGATCTTTGTTTTCTGGTCCTTCCCTAGGGTTTCATTATTCGGTGTGTTTTGATGGCTTCCCCTAAGGGTCCTATTGTGTCATATTTTGATGGGTATCCTTCCAAACCCTGTTACCAACCCTCCTTCCACTCCCGATGCAAAACCAGAGCCCCAAAAGCTCTGGATGCTAAGCATAAATATGTCTTTGGCCACGATGTATTTTTTGACAAGGTTGACTCGCTCTGTAGAAGATCTCTCATTGGAAGATTAGATTACTGCTCTATGAATAAGAAATAATGGGTCGACTGGGCCACATTCAACTAGAATCCCATCATACATTACATCCCTACGATCAGTCTTCTCTCCAACAAATGGCTGGCTTTTTTCTTCATTGAGGAGATGGACGCCCTTCCTATTCTGAAGCCTCTCTGGACTATACAGAAAGGATCCCTAGTTTTGAGTCGATGGCACTCAGGGTTCGATCCTCTCAAGGAAAGGATCATTAAACGTCATCTTTGGGTCCTCTTACTTGCTCTGCCCTTCCCCCTTTGGAACATGGATTTTTTGGTAGGATTTTCCAACTCAATAGGCCGCTTTGTTACTCTGGATAAATACTTTCATCTTGCCTTTGCTAAAAGGATGGTCTGGGTGCTTGTTGAACTTGATGTTTCAAAGGGATTGTTGGCCGAGACCAACATTGTTTGTGGTGACTTTACGATTATCCAGAGACTAGATTATCTTCACCTACCCTTTCGCTGCAATTTTTGTCATAACACAGGTCACTTGCATAGAAACTGCCTTCATCTTCTCCATGGAAAGTCTGTCTCCCAAGGTTTTGACCAGGATTCCTTACCTTATCCACCTCTTCCTACTGGTCCATCACCCTCCATTGATCTTACTTCATCTCCTATTTTGGAAGACCACTATATATCCACTTCTCCCACTCCTTATTAGGGGATATCTAAGGGTGATTTGCTGTTTATAGAGGATATTGAAACCTGTGCATGCCTCTCTCCTCTTTCACACTTTTCACTTATTGAGTCTCCTCCCCCTCCCTCACCTAATTCTACTCTCCCTCTTTCACATAATTCTCTCACTAATGGACCTCCTCCCATTAATTTTGAACACTATCCTCCTCTACCACCCTTACCCCAACCCTCATCTCCTGTGGAGGATAAACCCTCTAGTTCCAGGGATTCACCAGCCTTTTAGGATCCCTCCCTCCTATAATCTAAGTATCTTCTCGGACAAGTCCCCAATATCCCCTTCCACCCTTCACCTGGAATCTATTCGTTTCTAAAATTTCACCATCGGGAAAGCAAAAAAGAGTACACTCCTGGACCCTGGGGCCTCTGGTTTATACACTCCTTTATCCAGCAGAATGAATGATGCTGCCATATCCTTAAATCCTACTCATGCCAACATTTCACATGTCCTTAGAGAAGATATACCTGATGATGCTACTCCTTAATGAAGCTTCTCTCAATGAATATTCGTGGTTTCAGGGGGCGAAACAAAGAACTATCCATCAGTTCTCTCTTTTCTGACCTCAACCCTGATATGATACTTATTGAAGAAACCATGTGCTCCTTCTCTCAGGCACTTCTTATGTTCTCCAAACTCAAACTCGGTTGGGAATTTTGTGCTCTATACTCTTCGAGATTATCTGGGGGTCTACTTGCTGGATGGAACCCCTTACTGATCCATTGCAAAGCCTTCTCCTCTTTTGTTGGGATTCTACTCAAAGGTCATATTAAAGGTTTCACACATGTCTTCTCCATCTTAAACTGATATGGCCCCTACCATCATAGGCTACCTTTTTGGGACAAGGTTCTAGATGGTGGTTTTTTTGCTCTACCTAACCTTTTACTAGTTGGTGATATTAATCTTACTCTCTCCACCTCTAAGGTATGGGGCACTCATGCTCATATTGACCCACTGCCTTCCTATTTCTCTAGGATTTTCTCTTGTAATTACATGGTCACCTTGTCACATTGTGATCCTATCCCTACTTGGAGGAATGGTCGTATCGGCATAAATGGCATAAGTAAAAGGCTTGATCGTTTCTTGGCCAACGAACAACTTTTTCCCATACTCTCCTCCTATAGATCGTGGACCTACCCTACTGATATTTCTGACCACTACCCTATATGCTTGGAATGGGGTCCTAGTCTCCATGCTCATTATTACCCCTTCAAATTCAACAGGACTTGGCTCTTAGAAGAGGACTTTGCTGATCTGGTTATCACCTCATGGAAGGATTGCACTAAACTTAGGTTTTGTGATCACCAGGAATCCCTCTCTCTTAAGATTAAAAGGCTTAAGGTCATTGTCAAAAAGTGGGAAAAGGGGAAAAAACTACACAAAGACTTGAGATGGCCACGATGGACTCCGAGATGTGTAATCTCCTTCAGGTCTCTAATGGCATTCTTAATAAGGATGATTCCGAGTTATTATTAAAACTGGAAAGCAAAAAAGGGGAATTGTTGGCCCAGGTGGTCCTCACTCTGAGACTCAAGAGCAGAGCTCTATGGATTAATGAGGGTGATGCCAACACTAGCTTCTTTCACTCCTTTGCTTCTACCAGAAGAAATAAGAAAACTATTTGGTCTCTTGAGATCGTGAGGGGAATATTATTTCACATGACTCTCCACTTAAAAGTTTGGGCTATGATCAATTTTATGACCTATTTGAAGATGATGGATGCACTAATATCTCTGACCAGCTTAAAGTTCCCAACCTCTTCCCTTCCTTTGTATCGAAGGAGGACAAGGACTGGTTGCTTGATCCCATCTCTCTCTCAGAGATTGAAACTATATTAAAAGGATTTAAGAAGGATAAATATATAGGTCCCGATGGTTGACTCATTGAGTTCTTTCTTACCTTCTTTGATCTCTTGGGAGAGGACCTTCGCAATGCTATTGAACAGGCCATAATAGAGGGCTTGATTACTCCGGCTTTAAAATAAACTTTTCTCACACCAATTCCTAAATGTGATAAGCCCCACTCCTTCTCTGACTTCAAAACGATCTCTTTGTGCAATCTTGCTTACAAGATTATCTCTAAAGTTGCAACACTTTGCATGAAACCTCTCTTAGAGAATGCTATCTCCTCTAAACAATATGGATTTCTTAAAGATAGACAGATTTATGACCTATTGGAATCACCCAGAAGGTCATGCACATTGCCAAAACCAAAAATTTAAATGTATTGATCTTAAAACTAGATCTGGTCAAAGCCTTTGATAGAGTGAATTGGAATTTCTTGGTATTTTTCCTCCTTCAGATTGGTATCCCCTTGGCCGGTGTAAACTAGATACTAGGCTGTGTCAGCTCTACAAATTTTGTAGTACTTGTAAATGGATCGCCTTCTAAATTTTTTCCTGCCACTAGGGGGAATTCATCAAGGGTGCCCTTTGTGCCCTCTTCTGTTCATACTAATTATTGAAAGTCTCAGTCTTATATTGAATGATGCACATAGTAACAGACACATTAAAGGGATCAAGCTATCACCCGTATAGGCTATTACTCATCTATTGTTTGTTGATGATGTGATATTGTTTGGGCTAGGATGTCCCGATGAATGGAAAGCTATCACATATGCTCTTGATATATTTTGCTCATCTACGGGTATGTTGATAAGTGCTAAGAAATCATCCTTCGTCTATAGTAATATTGATGAGGATATTAGGAGGGACATTAATGATTTGTTTCCTTACAAAATGGAGCCAATCTCTTTGGGAATAAAATACCTGGAGTATCGCTTGAAGCCTCGCAGGTACATAACTAATGACTGGAAGTGGCTCATTACTATGTTTGAAAAGAGGATCAATCATTGGACTTACATGATGCTTTCCCTTGGTGGCAGAGTGGTACTTATTAGGTCTATCCTTTTTAGCATTGCTATATATTGGTTTGCACTAATGCATATTCCATCCTCTATCATTAATACACTCCACAGAATTATATTTTCATTTCTATGGGGAAGCAGTGACAGAAATCATAGAATGCACTTGGTAAGTTGGCATACTATTGCTGCTCCCTATGACTATGGAAGATGGAACATTAAATAGCTTGAATGGTTTGGAATTTCTCTCATAGTTAAAATCTTCTGGCAATTATTAAATGGCAAGGACATTTGGAGCAAGATTGTCAAGCACAAATATCTCAAAGATAAACCTATCGATTTATGGATCAGAACTTGTGCCTTCACTGTCACTAGTACATATTTTGTAACATCCCCGACCCTCCGACCGGTGAAGAGGATGCTACCATGCCTTTAGCCAATCGAGAAACTAGCCCCATGAACATGTGCATACATAAAAATTGGAATAAAATGCTTTGAAGTAAAGATGCATACATGGTTATAATACAGCGGAAGCAAAACCATACAATCAAGCATTCAACATGTTCATCATAATTCATTAAACATCAAATATGATTTCAGTAGTGAAATAGATAAGAATACTTATCTTATAAAGAACTCATCCCGCAACTAGCTACATCGCTGTAACGTTCCACCCAACATTGGCCAGCGTGCTCCTTAATCTCTCAGCAACACTGCCACCCCCGAACTGGGCATGATTCCCCAAGGAATAAGGAACAAGCAGGCTTACACATAGCCAAGGATACACAAATCAGCCAAGCCAACACAGTTGGGTTTATCAGGCCATCAACAAGACAACCAAGCCAACATGGTTGGGTTTATCAGGCCATCAAGGAGCTGGTGATCTCATTAAAGAGATAAGGACACCTACACCAGAACTAGCCTGACTTCTAGGACACCCACACACACACAACACAAGGAAATCAATCCCTTCTCTACTACACAGTCCCTCAGGCCCTGACCTCCCTTCCAATGCTATTCAGGAGTTGTGGAGAAGAAAGCCAGCCCTCTAGCTCTATCTGTGTGGCTCCCAAACACACCAGGTTTATCAAGCATACCCAAACCTTCATTCCCACTCCAATACAGTCCAAAGACAACCCACTGCATACACGCAACAAAAACAAGCAATTCATAGCTCTGTGAGAAACAAAAGAAAACAGGATGGCAACCAAAAATGGTGAATGCAGATCAGGCCAAGCAAAGCGATTTAGAGTTGTTCTTGGCCCTAGCATGGCCAAAACAACTCAGCAACAACCCAAAACGTAATTTCCCCCACAGCAAAGCAAAACTGTGGATTAAACCAACAACAACCAAATTCGTGGATGGACCAACAGTAACCACAACGTGAATGAACCTACAACAAACCACAATTCATGGGGAGAACAACAGTAAACCCAAATCGTGAATGGATCCTTCACACGAAAATCATGGGTGACAGTAAACAGTTTCTCTAGCTCTCAGCGTGAGGAAACGATGAAGAATCCCCTGTGCAAGGATGGGGAAGAATGGAGTAATGGGTAGTGTTTTCCATACCCACGTGAGGATGAAGAGTCTGCTGGTGGAGTGTGCATGTGGGCAAGGAATGATAGTCCTGCCACCCACCACTTCCCAGCAATAACTGCCCAACTAACATCAGGGTTTTTAATGGCTGACACATGGGTTTTCCCCATAGGCTCATGGTTTAACATTCCCCCTTTGCATCCTTAGGAAAATCATGCCCTTTTCATTATGGTTTCATTGACATAGCTGGTTGGGGTTCATTTTAATTAAAGTGCATATTTACATGATGCCAAAACTGTAATGTGTCGTATATCACGATATACCATCGGCAACGACTTTAATCGCCGAAACATAACACAACCAAATCGATGGTGGGGGTTTTGCCTTTAGCTCCACACCATGCTTAATTACAATATATACATCATATACACTTAATGCAAACGGGGTCAAAATTGAGGTGTTGCATTCCCCTTCCCCTTCAATAGCACTGTCCTCAGTGCTTTACAAAATTTGAACAAAATGCTACACTAGTACCGCCTCAGTGTTCCGCAGAATTGAACAAAAATGGATGTGCCAATTGCATGGCATCCTCTAGCTCCCACGTAGCCTCTTCAGGTCTATAGTGCTTCCATTATGCCTTTACCTGTCCTATGGCTCTATTCTGGAGCATCGTGACCTTCCTGTCGAGGATGCACATTGGCTTGATTTGGAACTCTCCCTCAGGTTCCACCTGAATCACATCCCAATTTATCACATGGTTAGGGTCATGTACATATCTTTTAAGCAAAGAAACATGAAAAACATTATGAGCTCTAGTGCTAGCAGGCAATGCAAGTCTATATGCAACTGGCCCTATTCTTTCAAGCACTTCAAATGGCCCACAATATCTTGGTGACAACTTTGCACAACTTCCAAGATTTAAGGAACTCTTCTTTGCCCTAACTCTGAGGTAAACATGACCCCAAACACTGAACTCCCTGTTCATCCTATGCTTATTTGCATAGATTTTCTGCTTGTCCTGTGCTGCTTTCAGATTCTGCCTAATCCTTACAACCTCTTGCTCCATTTCCTTGAGCAATTCTGGACCAAGCACAAACCTGTTCACTGGGTTATCCCAAGTCACTGGTGTCCTACACCTTCTTCCATACAAAGCTTCATACGGACTCATCCCCAAGGATGCCTACTGTCCATTGTTATAAGAAAACTCTACCAAGTGTAAGTAATATTCCCACTTGGTGGGTTTGTCCATCACGTACATGAGAAGCATGTCTTCAAGCACTTGATTAACTCTCTCTGTCTGCCCATGTGTCTGAGGATGGAAAGCAGTGCTGAAGTTTAGCTTCGTACCCAAATCTGCAAACAATCCCTTCCGAAAATTGGAAGTGAACTTGACATCTCTGTCAGAGACTATTGCCTTAGGCAATCCATGCAATTTGAAAATCTCCTTCATGAAGATATTTGCAATGTCATCAGTCTTATGCGTATACTTAACCGGTATAAAATGCACTACTTTTTTCAACTTGTCCACCAAAACCATGATGGAATCATGTTGTCTCCAAGTCATCGAAAATATTGTAATAAAATCCATGGAAATAACTTCCCATTTCCATTCTGGAATTGGCAAAGGCCGCAACAAACATGCTGGGTGTTGATGCTCAACCTTTACCTGCTGACATCTCATGCACCTTGAAATATATTCAGCCATATCCTTTTTCATTCCTGGCCAAAAGTACTGTTTTCTGGTGGTAGCAATTGTCTTCTGGTATCCTGGGTGACTAGAATACGGAGCTTGATGGATTTCATCCATAACAACTCTCCTCAAATATGCTACATTTGGAATATAAATTCTGCCTTTATAAGTAAGAAGTCCATCTTCCTCCAATTTATATCCCTCGTACCTCTTCTCAAGGCTTTGCTGCTGCAATTTGTCTTTTACCAGCTCATACAATTCATCTCCAGCAGCATGATTAACAATCCGCTGCCTCAAATCTGATTGGAAAATACTAAGAGATGCCACATGCATTTCCTACATCTTCCTGCTGAGTGCATCAGCTACCTTATTCTCTTTTCCCTTTATGTGCTTGATTTCAAAATCAAACTCACATAAAAAATCCAGCCATCTCGCTTGCCTAGCATTCAGAGTAGGCTGATCAAATAGATACTTCAGAGCACAATGGTCTGCCCTTAGTTCAAATCTTCTACCCATCAAGTAATGCCTCCACATTTTGAGAGCATGTACTATGGCTGCAAGCTCTAGATCATCAGTGGCATAGTTCTTCTCATGCTCCTTAAACTTTCTCGACTCGTAACATATCACGTGGTTGTCTTGCATAAGGACTCCTCCAAGCCCTTGTCCGCATGCATCGGTACACACCACAAAATCCTTCCCTGGATCTGCAACTTTCAATACTGGTGCACTAGTGAGAAGATTTTTCAACTGCTGAAAGCTTTCTTCACTCCTCGATGTCCATTCAAACTTTATCCCCTTCTTTTGGAAAGAAGTGATGGCATGTGCAACTTTGGAGAATCCTTCAATGAACCTCCTGTAGTATCCTGCAAGTCCCATGAAAGATCTTACATTTGTCATATTTCTTGGAGTAGGCCAATTCATAATCGCTTCAATCTTTTCAGGGTCCACAAATATACCCTCTTTTGAGATAATGTGACCCACATACTGAATTCTATCTCTATAGAAGTCACACTTTCTCAGCTTTGCATACAACTGATGCTCCTTGAGCAATTGCAATGTCAATCTCAAATGCTCTTCATGCTCTTCCTCATTCTTAGAATAAATAAGAATGTCGTCAATGAAAACAAGAACAAACTTGTCCAAATACCTGTTGAAGACACTATTCATAAGGCACATAAATGTAGCGGGTGCATTTGTGAGACCAAATGGTACCACTACAAACTCATAATATCCATATCTTGTTCTGAAGGCCGTCTTATGAATGTCTTCATCCTTGATTCTCACTTGATGATAATAAGACCTCAAGTCAATCTTGGAAAATACCTTTTCTCCTCTCATTTGTTCAAAGAGGTCATCTTATGAATGTATTCATCCTTGATTCTCACCTGATGATAACCAGACCTCAAGTCAATCTTGGAAAATACCTTTTTTCCTCTCATTTGATCAAAGAGGTCATCAATCCTAGGAAAAGGATATTTATTCTTCACAGTAACCTTGTTCAACTGTCTATAATCAATACACAACCTGAGCGTACCATCTTTCTTCTTTACAAACAGAACTAGTGCTCCCCAAGGAGACACGCTTGGCCTAATATACTTCTTTTCCAACAACTCTTGTAGTTGCATCTTCAACTCTAGCATCTCTGGCGTACTCATTCTGTAGGGTGTCTTGGAAACTGGTGCTGCTCCTGGCACAAGTTCAATTGTGAAATCAATGTCCCTCTTTGGAGGAAGCCCTAGAATCTCATCAGGAAACACATCCTTGAATTCCTGTAACACCTGATAGTCCTCCAACCTAGGAGTTTCATCCTCTGTTTCCTCCAAAATATGAGCTGCATACAACTGGCAACCCTTCCTATAGAACTTCTTCAACTGCATTGTTGAAACCTGCCAGACTGAAATCACCTTTGGAATACCTCTCACAACTACTGGGTTCCCTTCTTCATCCATGCATTCGAAAGTCTTATTATAACACTCAAGCTTCACCCTGTGAGCTTCTAACCAATCTATTCCAATGAGAACATCATAGGAACCAAGTGGTAGAACATTCAGATCTACACAAGTGACCAATCCATTCATGACCAATGGACATTTCTCTACCACTTCACTAACCTTTCTCTTAGTTCCAGTGGCTAGCTGAACTAACCAAGATTTTCTATGCTTTAATTTATTAAAAGCACAAATTTCAGTACTCTAGGGGTAATGTAAATGTGAGTAGAACCGGGGTCAATCAAAATAGAAACAGATTGCTCAACAATCTTACCTGCAACTTCAACCATAGTTGTCTGGTGATCTTCCTGGCGGTCCTCCAGTGCTGCATAAATCCTAGGGACTGCCCTTGCTACTTGACCCACTGTTTCTACTTCTTGAAGGTTGTAAGCTGGCCTTGCACTCTCATTCTTGAGTGGACAATTTTTGCGCATGTGGGGTCCTCCACATTTCCAACATTGAAGTGGTCCTATATTCTGTGGTGGATCTTTAGGCTTTTCTCCTATCACTCCAACTGGCTTATTCACAGCTTGGGATGGCTGCTTCTGTTGATTCCTGAAGTTGGAAGGCTTGAAACCTTTCTTTCTTTAGTCAAACTTCTCATTCTTTTTGTCCTTCCATGCCTTATGGTAATCAGGTTTACCTTTGCTTTTCTCATAGCAATACTTGGCCTTCCTTATTGCTTCTTTAAGAGCTCTAGGTTCATAAAACTCAATTCTGTCTTTATAAGACTGAGGTAATCCACTCAGAAAATGCTAGACCTTCACTTTTTCATCTTTGATGTACCTGACATACCTCAACAATTCTAAGAACTTATTTGCATACTCTTCCATGGTCTGCTGTCCCAATATAAGCTCATGGAACTTTTTAATCTTGTCATCATAATACCTGTCAGAGAGGTATTTCTACTTGAAATACTTCTTGAACTGTTTCCACTTAAGTCTCCTTTCATTGATCTTCTTTACTTGCTTGAAGTGCTCCCACCAAATAGATGCCCTTCCATTTAAATTGAATATGGCAACCCTTGCCTTCATGTTTCCTGAATAATCATGAACTTGGAAGTACTTCTTTATCCCAAGAAGCCAAGCTTCAGCCTCTTGTCCAGTCTTTACCTCACCATCAAATGTAGGAGGTTTGGTCTTCTTAAATTCATCCCGAGAGCGATCCCTATGGTGTCTCCTTCTCTTTCCTTTATGAGAAGAAGAGCTTGAATCCCCGCTAGATTCTTCGGAGTCCGATGATCCACTAGAAGTCCTTCTTCTTCTCCTAGTACTGCTCTTACTGCCTTCCGGTTTTGCTGTACCCTGTCTAGAGTCTATCTTTCTTTGCAAGTCTATCAAACTCTGCAACATAGCAACATTCAACTGATGCTGCTCTTACTGGGATTTAATCAAGCTTCTCATGGTGGCTACAACATATGACAGTTTTTATTGGAATCTCCTTCCATTAGACTCTATGTCATCATTTCCATTACAGACATTTTCTCCCATGGCATCTTGCGCACGCTCGTAGGAATCCCGAGCATCATATCTGTCATGGGTTCTCATGGTTGAACCATAACTTACTTACCAAACTGTACTACCTGGAATACTGCCCTTGAAGGTGTCTACGATTATGAAAACGTGTTAGTAACACAAATGTTAGCTACATAGCATTGATATAAATCAAAATTACTTACCTTCTCCTGGAAAAATCATAAAATAAAAATTTTGCCCAAATACAAAATTTTCTTCCTTTTCAGCCCTGAAAATCTACTGAAACTGCTGAAAAAAATCCCACTGAAAAACCTCTGAAATTCGCTAAGAAATCCCACTTGAAAACTCAAAAATTTCCTTTGTTAAATCGGGTCTTTTCCCAACTAATCTTCCGACGTATTGGGTCCTTAGTTGACTAAGCTTCTGATGTATCGGGTCGCTAGTTGACTAAGCTTCCGACACTTCAGCGGTCTGATCTTTCATCTTTCATTCGATGCTCATATGCGGCCCATTCAACTAAATTTTTTCGACGTTTCGAGCCGATCTTCCTCTGGTTTCCGACGTATTGGTGGACCGATCCTCTAACTTTCTCTGACGTGTTGACGGACCGATCATCTAAATTTCTCCAATGTGTCAATGGCCCGATCCTCTAAATTTTTCCGACGTATTCTATACTTAGAAAAATTTTCGGTGAAAATTCCTTCTTTCTCCTGCCACCGCATTGGCGACTCGATCTTCTAAATTTTTTCGATGTATCGATGGACCGATCCACTAAATTTATCTGACATATCGGTGTCCTTCACGAGACCTTGGCCGACACCTCGGCTTCGCTTCAGCGATCAACTTCCGATGATTTCCGTACTTAGAAAAATTTTCAGTGAAAATTTCTTTTCGGCTCCCCATCGCGTTTTCTCCTCCACATCGTCAGAAGTCCTTCATCCTTTCCCCACCGATGTATCGGCTCTCTCATCCTCTTCCTTCCGCCACCGTTGCGACGCCTTCCTTCTTTTTCAGTTGCTTCGTTGGCTCTGTTAACACCTATACCTAGTAGAGGGTCAAAGGGACCATGGTAAAGAAGAAATAATGGTTGTTTGAGAACTTTGGTTAAAATATAATGGTGTGAAAGTGTGATAAGGGGCGCGCAAGCAATAAATTATCATAGGATCCAGTGGCGTAAAGCGAAGAAATGAAGATCGATGGCTTATAATGTGTCTGCTTTGTGAAGATGCGATGAGGATAAGAACATACGAGGGTATTCAACGAGATATGGAGATCACCGGTCACAAATCTAGCCCAGAAAAATCTACGATCAGTGTGAAGTCCGCTCCGCCAACTTACACGTTCGATAAAACGGAGAAGATCAGTGGAATGGGTACATGTAGCCTCATCCGACGGCTAGAAAATAAGGGGAAAATGTATCAACGGTCGTTGATGGATCCGGAGCGGGGAGTTGCGTGGTGGTTGGAAACAAAAAGTGGTAGCGGAATGAAAACCACGGTACACGCGACAATTTGTGGTGCATTCTTAGGGAAAAATCAGTTTGGCAGAAACCGCTGAGGGAGGCCTCCGGAGTGGGCTCCTATATAAATAAAGTTGACCTGTTGAAGAACTATTTTTTATTTGCACCGGACGAATGAAAATGACTGCTTGCTCGCGACCCCTTTAACAGTCAACCTCGAATATATGCGGCCACAGTAACTGGTAAGTCCCGAATACCCGAGAGATTATGGCAATACAATTCATAGGGTAATGAAATTCTAAATGCTTGTAAATTGTTTTTGTACCATTTTGCTGTTGAGCAGACCTTGCATTTTCCCGAGTTTGCCGAGTGGTGTGCAGTTAACTATTCCTCTTCTGGGAGAGTTATTGTAAGTCATTCTACGTCTAAGATACTATGTAAAATTAATGCAAAGGCCATCCGTGAAAATTTGAACTTGCCCGACAACTACCTCGAGAGTCGTGAGTCTATAAACGAGTCCATCTTAGCTGAAGTGTATAAACATTGTGAAATTGATTTCCGTTGTAAATTCTTGTCAAGCATCCTCAACGAGGGTCAGTCACTAGATGGTATTTTTCTGCCATATCATATTCACATTTTCAGAAATGAAGTTCAATTAGTTGTATCTTTAGTCTGTCAGGTCTTGGGTCAAGATGATGATTGTTATGTCAATGAAGTCATTTTGAGATTCCTATTAAAATTGAGTTCGATGAGTTCTGAGTCTCAATTAGTTCATGTCTTAAGTTTAGACGAGTATCTAGCAGAAACTATACATCTCCAATTGAGTGAGTTTCCAAAGGTCAGGTTTTTTAGGTTTCAAACTTATTTACTGAACATGTTACTATGTTCAAATGTCAAGTTCTTAAGTACCATATTCTCTTCAGATTTGCCCAAGCAAATTAGCATGTTTGAATTTGCAAATGCTATCATGTCAGAAATATACAGGATGTTATTTGATGAAGTGTTACCCCGGGTATTGGAGGAAATGAAAAGCATGATGCAATCCTCGCCTGAGGATAGGGTCGGAGATTGGTTTCTGTATAAGGACTTCACTGTTTTGAGAATATATGGTTTTACTGGAGAACGTTATACGTTACCTGCTTTCCTTACTCCCAGGATTTTTGCATTGGAGTTTATGAGACAGAGATTGTATACAGAAGAAGAACACTTTGGGGCTTTTAAGAAATCTTCAAATATCAAGTTCTCTCTTAAAGTCGGTCCCTTTATTTTTAAAAATAAAGGTACTCTGGTGTTCATAGAGAAATTGTTAAAAAGCATGGATTTTCAAAGAGAGCAAAGGGTAAATTATGATCCCCATCATATAATTTCCTTGAGAAAATAAGCTAATAAAAATAAGCCATTTGACCACCAAGTTGTTGAAGGTCTGAGTGAAGTGGCAAATTTATTTCACTTCATGGAAATTCTAGGATCTGAGGAGAATACAAGCAATAGACCGGTTGCAGTATCTCAAGTGACAGATGGTTCTAGTATTTTGGTTAAAAGAAGTCTTTTTGATGTTGAAAGTATGAAAATAGATGAGGATGATTCACATAAAAAGGTCAAATTATTTCAAGATGATAAAGTTTTGAGTGAAGTTATTTCAGATGATTTAAAAAGAGTTGCTTTGGTTCCTACAAAATCTGTACAGGTGAGTCAGTTTTCTTTTGAAGGAGTAGATAATACAGAATCATGCCCAATTTTCAAGTCTAAAGAAGAGCTCATGACTAGTTATGTGGAGAAGCAAAAGCTGTCCCTAGAAGAAACAAGGAATTTACTACCACGGGTAAGAAGACTAAGTAATCCAAAGAATTCCTTGTTCTCTACCCAGGACGTGGAAAGAAATACTTTTAAATTGGACATGGTAAGTGATAAGAAGATGTCAGAAATGGAAGTGAGACTAGACAAGATTAGTGTACCAGATAAAATACAATTACATAAAAAAACGGGAGACATTATTTATTCAGATTTATTGCATGCTATGGTGAGAGTTAATAAGTTACAAGTTTTGGTAGACAAGTTGGAAGTTCAGTTAAAACATGAGAAGGTTGAAAACAAGGCAAATGCCATTCAAATAAAAAAGCTGCAAGCAGACATCATAAGCTCAGGAAATGAAACAGGTAGCACTCAGGAAATCAAAAGACTTCTAGAAGAAAAAGACAACGCCCTCCAAGTACTGAAGAAAAAATTGAAAATCCGGAGTACAGAACATGTCCAGTCATCAGAATTATTAGCGTTACAGGAAGAAAATGACAAGGTTCAGCAGGATATGATGGAATATAAAGGAAGGACTATAAAATTACAAGAAGAAAAATATAAATGGCAGGCAGAACAGAACGAGTTAGTAGCATAGATTTCACAACTTAAAAGGGATCAGAATGAAGAAAAATAAATCATGGAGGAACTGATGATCCAGACTCCCACTGATGAGGACTTAACTATTGTGAATATTGAAAAACCCTTAAATGATTTTTCTGCAGATGACTTAATAGTGCCCATGTCCCAAGTCAGCCTGAAAGATGAAGAGATAAGAGAATTGAAAGAGGAAAATGAAAAAATCAAATCTGAGCTAGCCAAGGTGAATGAAAAGAAGAATAAAATATTGCAAGATAAAAATCAGCTACAAAAGAAATTTAATGAATTGAAAGAAAGGAACATAGGAAAGGGTCATCTCTAGGGAGCAAAGCACATAATTTGGGATACATTATCCGTAGAAATTACTAAGTTCATGCATTATTTAAACTTCATTGATGATCAAAGCATATTGATCAATTTGGCCAAACAAAGACTGAAGTTAGTAAATGAAACTATGGAGAGGAAACCCCTTGGCAAAGCTCAGAATGCGCTAAATTTCCTAAATTCATTGACATACCAAAAATTGCATGACATAGGAGTAAAGGACATAGTAGCAATGGTACTGTGGGCCAAAAGGTTTATTGATAAACATCATCTAATGAAGACAGTACAGGATAAAGCTGATGAAATGGTCTCATAGGTTAATGACTTCAAACACGCTTTCAAAGAACTATTTGAAGAGGACCTTCCTTCCTTTTGGGACGAGGAGGGATCGATGTTTTCTCAAGAGCACTATCACAGCCTGTTGGTACAAAGCCATATGGATCATTTTAAATTTGACGATTTGGAAAAGGGACTAACAGGGAAAGTCATTGTGGATAAGATGACAGAAGCTTTTGAAATATTATAGAAATTCTTGATCATCAGGGGAGGGTTGCCTAAAGTGTCTTATGAAGCCTACATGGAGCTGGAGGTGTCCATTCGGGAAATGATTGAATATGATATTCCAAGCGCAGAGCAATGGAGAGCCATAGAAAGATTCGGAAAAACAAAGTATATCCTTCATTCATAAAAACATGTGTTGCGCGTTGAGGAGCTGCTTGGACGGGCCTTGTTACTGAGTTGATTTTAACTTAATGATTTGTTAGGATCGAAGCAAGTAGTTTATTTCTAGGAGTTAGGAATATAGTTACAAGACTTTGATTAAGTCGGTTATTCAGTTATAAATCTTCTTGAAAGATGAAATCATTTTATGTATATAATTTCATTTATTTTATATGATGGGGGCTGGAACCCATCTTGTTGATGAATGTTTTGCTGAAGACATATATTTTTTGAATAACAAAACTGAATGCGTTTGATTATCATAGATTCTTGTGCTGTTTACATTACAGTCTGTATTTCCCTTCCTTTGTGATTGTTTTTTCCAGTGTTACACTCCATTTTGTCTTCTTCGTGTCTGAAACATAGTGTTGAAGTGGTTGGAATTCATATTATTTATGCTCTAATAATTGTCTCATATATTCTATGAATGTTTCTACTAAAGTTGATATAGAATTCATCTTTGATGCTCTATATTGATGGACTTTCCCTTATCTCTTCTGTCCCACCTGAAATTAAATGAACGCTTGTGATTGAATGGTTATCTTGCCTTTGATAAAATCTCATGCATATGCTTTTGTGATATTTTTATGTATGTGTGACTCCATTGCCTAATGGTTATGAGTATTGTTTCAACCATCTATATAATCTTTGAGTGTTGATTTATATCTGGCCTTGTTAAATTTGTATTTGAGAGATCCCTCTCTAGAAAGAAAATCCAGTTTCTTTCTAAAGTGGTTTTTGCTGTTACCTTGGGATTTACCTTTTACAATGTGGGTACATTTTGAGTGATAACAAATTGGCGCCATTGCTGAGGAACGAAAGTGCATAACTGCCCTGGGGAGAACAACAGACCTTGAAGAAAGATTTCAGTGGGCAAATAGGAATTTTTATCAGTAAAGAAGGTTGTATATTTGCTCTGGCGACTCCATTATAAAACCTTTTTTCAAATCTTAAGGAGTCATTCTGGCTTCGAGAAGACACATGCGAGGTAATTCTGATACTGAAGTCTTAAAAAGTTTGGAAGATCCGGAAAAGTTATTTAAGAGAAAAGATAAAGAAAAGTTAGGTTTTCCTTTGTTTGGTGCATCATCTTCTCAAGATTCTCCTATTGATCTAGAATGGGAAGTTAATGTTGGAAGAAGTTTGTTGAAAACTAAATCTGAGTCTAATCTTAAGAATACTGAGTTTAATTCCCGTAGATTAGAATCTTATTTGCTGGATTCACTCTGGAGAGAATTACAACAGACTACAAAAGTTGAAACATTTGCTGTTCAAAATACTAAAAAGTCTTTAGTTCCCTTGAACCCACCTAGACCAATGGCAGCCAGATTCGCTCCCTTGCATTTGCCTACTTTATTACATGACCTTCCTCAGAATTATTCCCAAAGGATTTCTCTATTTGATGGAGAAGGTGACATAATCGCAAAGAAACATGTGGCTAGGTTTGAAGATTTTATTGACTTGGAAGAAGTTGATTATCCACACGTTAAAATGCGGTTATTTGCTCATAGTTTATCAGGAGAGGCAAAGAAATGGTTTAAAGATTTTCCAGATGGGTCTATAATGTATTTTCAGGCTTTCTAGAATGCATTTCTAGATAGGGGGGATGATAAACAGAACCCTTTGCAGCTTTTGTCTCAATATAATAGTCTCAAAAAAGGGGGTTTCGAATCTGTCCATGAATTTTTCAGCAGGTTCATGAGGGTTTATAATTCTATCCCGGAAGAAATAAAACCTTCTACGGTCGCTGCCAAACTACATTATGCTGGAGCCTTTGACAATGATTTTGCATTCTCTTTGAGAGAGAGAAAATCAGCAACCCTTGCTGTGATGTTTACAGATGCTTTAGAAGTAGAAGCAAATATGATGGCGAGTGGAAAAATTAAACATAGATACATTGATAGGAGGAAAAATGAAGAAAATTTGCCTTCTAATTCTTCTTCTACTAATGATATCAAATTTGAAATGATGTTGAAGATGATGGAAAAGTTGATGGACAAATTAACTATGGATAATAGGGGGTACAACAGAGAACAAGCTGACCCTCAAATCAGAAATCCAAATTTTAGAAGACCAAATCCCCCTGTTCTTCCACAAAATAGACAGAGAGACATGAGAAACCCAAGAAATCAAGAAGAACAGCAAATTTGACCACCATTCCCTGAGAATTATGTTGCTGATGAAGAAGAACCTACTGAAAATGAAATTCATCTTTTTGGAGAACTTGATTCAGAGAAATATCTTACTAAAGAAGAACGTAACATGTTTGAACAGGAAGGTGGAAATGAGGAATTTGAAAGGGAAACAGAGCAATATCAAAGGGGTTATTTACATGCTATGGATGATGTGCAGAGGAAAATCAGATTGAGGAACAGGGAATTTTTCATAAATAAGGGGAAGGAAAATCCAAATCAACCTTCCACGAGTTCCCTAAATGTAGAAAAGGGAAAAGAAGTGCAAAAAGAGTCTCTTATAAATAAATAAGTTGAAAATGAGATACAAAGAGACAAAAGAATGAAGGAAGTGGCCCCAATTGATGCAGAAAAGGCTGGTTCTGGTTTTAATTTGCAAAATGAGCTTTCAAAGTTAATTTTTTTTGTCCCATTTAACGAGTTGTTGAGAAACAATGAATATAGAAATACTATAACAAAAATGGTCAAAGGTCAAGGAGAATTGCAATATGATATTTTAGAGTTGAATGATGATAATCCTACTATTTCATTTGGGTCAAAGGTTGAAAATTTAGAAAATGAAGAAGTCCCTCCTTTCTATTTGAGTCTGAATGTGCATGATATGGTGGTCCACAATGCTATGTTAGACTTAGGAGCATCACATAATTTAATTCCAAAGGGAGTGGTTGAAAGTTTGGGACTGGAAGTGACAAGACCCTATAAAGATTTGTATTCTTTTGACTCTAGAAGAGTAAAATGCCTTGGTTTGATCAAAGATATGGTAGTGACTCTGAATAAATTGCCATCTAAAACTATAGTCATGGATGTGGTAGTAGCATATATTCCACCTAAGTTTGGGGTATTGTTGTCAAGATCTTGGACTTCAAAGTTGAAAGGTAGTTTACAGATGGATATGTCATATGCCATGATTCCTGTTCAAGATGGGAGCAGAAGGTTGTATAGCGAAAAAAGAACTCCTTATGTAGTGAGTAGTCAAGATAAACCTGAATTTCATCATATATATGATGTGGATACTGATTTGGGGTCTTCCATTTTCTTTAATGATACTGTCCCATGTGATATAGAAGCCACTTTACAAGAGAATTCTGAAGAAGATAAGAAAGAAGAGATGAAGGAACAAGATGCTTTGGAGGCAAAACAAAAAAGGGAAGGTTTGTGGACTATGTACTTTGATGGATCTGCTGCAAAAATAGGTGCTGGAGCTGGCGTGTATATAATTTATCCTATTCAGGATTTCAAATCTTTATCATATAAATTAATGTTTGAATGCACCAATAACGTAGCAGAATATGAAGCTTTATTACTGGGGTTATATGCTTTGAAATATTTGGGAGCGCAAAGGATAAAAGTTTTAGGAGATGCAGAATTGGTGATAAACCAAGTGAATGATAGTTATCAAACAAGGCATCCTCGGATGAGGGCTTATAGGAACGAAGTGTGGGATATGATTGGTAACTTTTTTACAGAGCATACAATTCAAGTGGTTTCTAGACATGAAAATACTGTGGCAGATTCTTTGGCAGTAGCTGCTGGAAAATTTAAAACCCCTTTTGCTGGTCAGAAAGAATATCAAGTGGACATTGTGAATAGACCATCCATTCCTGATAATTCCAAATATTGGCAGGTATTTGAAGATGACATGCAGATCAGAAGATTCCTAGAGCTATCAAGAGAATTTGTAAATACTCATATTGACACCGAAAATGATGATGGTGAGATCTTTTAAGATGATAAAGAACTTGACAAAGAAAAGGAAGGCGCTGAAAAGTTAAAGGGAACCCTAGGAGGTAAGGATATTATTCAATTAAAAAATAATTTCATACCAAGAGGTTTGATTCCTTTGGAAAAACTTTTTGACCAGAATGATGTTGCTAAAAATCCTAAAGTAAAGCCTGTTGAGAATGCTGTTGAAGATATAAATATTGGCACTGAAGAGAATCCTAAGATTGTAAAATTATCCAAGAATTTGCCTAAAAAAGAAAAAAGAAGAATATGTGAATTTAATGAAAAAGTATACAGATGTGTTTGCTTGGAGTTATGAAGATCTAAAGGAGTATGATACATCTATCATACAACATACTATTCCTATAAAACCTGGGGAGAAACCTTTCAAGCAAAAACTCAGAAGGATAAACCCTAAGTTGCTTTACATTATTGAGAAGGAAATTAAAAAGTTATTTGATGCCAAGATTATTATAGCTCTGAGGTTTTCAAAGTGGGTTGCAAATTTGGTTCCTGTTAGAAAGAAGAACGGAGAAATCAGACTGTGTGTAGATTTTAGGAATTTAAATAAAGTTTCTATGAAAGACAATTATCCTTTACCAAAGATGGATCATATATTGCAGAAAGTAGTTGGAGCTGAGAGAATTTCAATGTTGGACGGTTTTTCTGGCTATAATCAGATCAAAGTATTACCTGAAGATCAAGAAAAAACTGCATTTACTACACCTTGGGGCACTTTTATGTATGCAAAGATGCCTTTTGGATTAATGAATGCAGGGGCTACTTTCCAGCGAGCTATGGACATTGATTTTGCAGGAGAAATTGGGAATTTTGTGGTAATTTACATGGATGACATCACAGTCTATTCAAAATCTGACAGAGAACATCTGCATCACCTAGAGAAATTTTTCATGAAGTGTAGGAAATTTGGTATATCATTGAATCCAAAGAAGTCCAATTTTGCATTGGAAGAAGGAAAATTATTGGGCCATATAATATCTAAAGATGGAATAAAAATTGATCCTGAAAGGGTGAGTGAAATTTTGAAAGTAGGTGAACCTAGGAGTAAAAAGGAGATACAATCTTTCTTGGGGCAGGTGAATTTTTTAAGAAGGTTTGTGCCAAGTTTAGCTGAAATCTTAATGAATATCACACATATGTTGAAGAAGGGTCATGAGGTGAAATGGAATGTTGAAGCTATAAAATATTTTTGGGAAATAAAAAAAGCAATATCAGATGCTCCTGTGTTGGTGAGTCTAGATTTTACCAAGGATTTCTCAGTATTTTCGTATGCTTCAGAGTATACCATAGCAGCAGTTTTATTGCAGAAGAATGATGAGAATTTGGAATAGCCCATAGAATTTTTTAGCAAAATGTTGAGGGATGGAGAATTAAAATATGACATCATGGAGAAACAAGCATATGCTTTAGTCAAAGCATTAAAATATTTCAGAGTATATATTCTACATTCACATATAATTGCACATGTTCCAACTACTGCAGTGAAAGTAATTTTGACACAACCTGATCCAGAAGGCAGAAGGGCAAAATGGATAGCTACATTACTAGAATACGACATAGAGATAAATCCTACTAAGCTAGTTAAAGGACAAGGATTAGCAAAGATGATGGCTAATTCAAATTGTGAGGCTTTACAAATTAATTTCCTATCTCACCAGCTTAATCAGTTGGATGCAGAATTGGAAGTAATGGATGATTTTGTATCGTCTCCATGGTATTTTGATATTGTCTATGTCCTTCGAAATTTACAAGCACCAGTGGGATTGAGTAAGTCAAGGGCGAGATTCATAAAATTGAAGGCTGCCAAATTTTGTATTGTAAATCAGTATCTTTATTGGAAGGACCCCGGAGGTGTGTTACTGAACTGTCTTTTAGAAAATGAAGCTCAACAAAAAGTCAAAGAATTTCATAAGGGAGATTGTGGAGGACATCATTCTTGGAAGGTAACTGCAAATAAAATTCTAAGAGCAGGTTATTATTGGCCAACACTATTTTTAGATGTGTACAAGGAAACCAGCAGATGTCATCAATGCCAAATTTTTGACGGTAAGAGAAAAATACTTCCTCTTCCTTTAAATCCAATAACGATAGAAGCTCCTTTCCAACAGTGGGGTTTGGATTTTATTGGCGAAATCAACCCTAATTCGTCAGGACAACACAAATGGATTCTGACAGCTACAGATTATTTTACTAAATGGATTGAAGCGATTCCCACCAGAAGAGCCACTAAAACTATAATCATGTATTTTCTTGAAGAAAACATATTGGCTCGATTCGAATGCCCCAAAAGAATAGTAACGTACAATGGAACTGCTTTTAAATCCAAAAAAATGATTGATTTCTGTGACAAATATCATATAAGTCTCAATCATTCAACTGACTATTATCCACAAGGAAATGGGTTAGCTGAATCTTCAAACAAAATCTTGGTAAGGATCATCAGGAAGCTGTTGGAAGATAATAAAAAGTCTTGGCACACCAAGCTCAAGTATGCTCTATGGGATGACCGGATTAGTACCAAAAGGGCAATCAGCATGTCTCCGTTCCAACTGGTGTATGGAACTGAAGTTGTTTTTCCAGCATCGTTAGGTGTTCCAGTTATGAGATATTTCCAAGATCAGTAAGAAGAACCAAATCACATGCAAAGAAGGATAAATCAGATTATTGAGTTGGAAGAGCGAAGGAATAAGGCTTATGACAAAGTACAGTTATATCACGAAAAAATGAAAAATACTTTTGACAGGAGAATCAAAGAAGAATAGTTTCATATCGATGATTTGGTTTTGAAATGGGATGCTCCTAAAGAAGACAAACATGAGAAATTTGATCATATATGGGTAGGTCCTTATGTTGTTGCTGGATATAGAGGACAAAATGCATTTCTTCTAGAGTATCCGAATGGGGTTCCTCTGGATAGAAACCCTGTTAATGGAAGGTATCTGAAACATTACCTATCCTAGGGAGGAGGGTAAAACTTGTATTATAGCCTGTAAATATTTGTTTTTTCTTTACAAGTCAATACGGATGGTAGGATGAATGTGTTTGAAGCCTGCGGTGAAGGCCCTAAGATTCAGGAGGTGTGCTATTCCTTTCTAAAAAATAAAAATAATATATCTATGAAAAACAAAAGACAAGTTTTCTGGAAGCTATTATGAAAGATTAAGGACGAGAACCTGGTCTACGAGTTCTTTGATACCTCACAGGGAGGATATCATCCCCAGATGGAGCTAGTTGGTAACACCTCTACCTAGCAGAGGGTTGAAGGGACCATGGTAAAGAAGAAATAATGGTTGTTTGAGAACTTTGGTTAAAATATAATGGTGTGAAATTGTGATAAGGGGCACGCAAGCAATAAATTATCACATGATCCAACGGCGTAAAGCGAAGAAATGAAGATCGATGGCTTATAATGTGTCCGCTTTGTGAAGATGCGAGGAGGATAAGAACATACGGGGGTATTCAACGAGATATGGAAATCAACAGTCACAAATCTAGCCCAACAAAATCTACGATCAGCGTGAAGTCTGCTTTGCCAACTTACATGTTCGATAAAATGGAGAAGCTCAGCGGAATGGGTACGTGTAGCCTCATCCGATAGCTAGAAAATAAAGGGAAAATGTATCAACGGTCGTTGACGGATCCGAAGCGGGGAGTTGGGCGGTGGTTGGAAATAAAAAGTGGTAGTGAAATGGAAACCACAATACACGCGGCAGTTTGTGGTGCATTCCATGGGCAAAAGCAGTTTGGCGGAAACCGCTGAGGGGGGCCTCCGGAGTGGGCTCCTATATAAATAAAGTTGACTTGTTGAAGAACTATTTTTTATTTGCACCGGACGAATGAAAAGGACTGCTTGCTCACCACCCCTTTAATAGTCAACCTCGAATATATGTGGCCACAGAAACTGGTAAGTCCCGAATACCCGAAATTTCATCCGTCGAATTACCATTGCTGTCTGTATTATGGATAAAGGGAAAGATTTGCAAGGGTTTAACCATATTCCGGATGAGAGAGAAGAATACCTAGTTGACAGGGATAGAGGGGTATGTGATCCTTTCTTTTCTGTGGGAAGTGTATCAGTCAGTAAAGAGAGATTATGGAAATACAATTCACAGGGTAATGACATTCTAAATGCTTGTAAATCGTTTTTGTACCATTTTTCTGTTGACCAGACCCTGCATTTTCCCGAGTTCGCCGAGTGGTGTGTAGTTAACTATTATTCTTCTGAGAGAGTTATTGTAAGTCATTCTACGTCTAGGATACTATGTAAAATTAATGCAAAGGCCATCCATGAAAATTTGAACTTGCCCGACAACTACCCCGAGAGTCGTGAGTCTGTAAACAAGTTTGTTTTAGCTGAAGTGTATAAAAATTGCGAAATTGATGTCCGTTGTAAATTCTTGTCAAGCATCCTCAACGAGGGTCAGTGACTAGATGGTATTTTTCTGCCATATCATATTCACATTTTCAGAAATGAAGTTCAATTAGTTGTATCTTTAGTCTGCCAAGTCTTGGGTCAAGATGATGATTGTCATGTCAATGAAGTCATTTTGGGATTCCTATTAAAAATGAGTTCGATGAGTTCTGAGTCTCAGTCAGTTCATGTCTTTAGTTTAGATGAGTATCTAGCAGAAACTATACATCTCCAATTGAGTGAGTTTCCAAAGGTCAGGTTTTTTAGGTTTCAAACTTATTTGTTGAACATGTTACTATGTTCAAATGTCACCGAATTGTAGTTCTTAAGTACCATATTCTCTTCAGATTTGCCCAAGCAAATCAGCATGTTTGAATTTGCAAATGCTATCATGTCAGAAATATACAAGATGTTATTTGATGAAGTGTTACCCTGGGTATTGGAGGAAATGAAAAGCATGATGCAATCCTCGCCTGAGTATAGGGTCGGAGATTGGTTTCTGTACAAGTACTTCACCGTTTTGAGAATATATGGTTTTACTTGAGAACCTTATAGGTTACTTGCTTTCCTTACTCCCAGGATTTTTGCATTGGAGTTTATGAGACAGAGATTGTATACAGAAGAAGAACACTTTGGGGCTTTTAAGAAATCTTCAAATATCAAGTTCCCTCTTAAAGTCGGTCCCTTTATTTTTAAAAATAAAGGTGCTCTGGTGTTCATAGAGAAATTGTTGAAAAGCATGGATTTTCAAAGAGAGGAAAGGGTAAATTATGATCCCCATCATATAATTTCCCTAAGAAAACAAGCTAATAAAAATAAGCCATTTGACCACCAAGTTGTTGAAGGTTTGAGTGAAGTGGCAATTTATTTCACTTTATGGAAATTCCAGGATCTGAGAAAAATACAAGCAATAGACCGGTTGCAGTATCTCAAGTGACAGATGGTTCTAGTATTTTGGTTAAAAGAAGTCTTTTTGATGTTGAAAGTATGGAAATAGATGAGGATGATTCACATAAAAAGGCCAAATTATTTCAAGATGGTAAAGTTTTGAGTGAAGTTATTTTAGATGATTCAAAAAGAGTTGCTTTGGTTCCTACAAAATCTGTACGGGTGAGTCAGTTTTCTTTTGAAGGAGTAGATAATACAAAATCATGCCCAATTTTCAAGTCTAAAGAAGAGCTCATGACTAGTTATGTGTAGAAGCAAAAGCAGTCCCTAGAAGAAACAAGGAATTTACTACCACGGGTAAGAAGTCTAAGTAATCCAAAGACTTCCTTGATCTCTACCCGAGACGTGGAAAGAAATACTTTTAAATTGGCGATGGTAAGTGATAAGAAGATGTCAGAAATGGAAGTGATACTAGACAAGATTAGTGTACCAGATAAAATACAATTACATAAACAAACAGGAGACATTATTTATTCAGATTTATTGCATGCTATGGTGAGAGTTAATAAGTTACAAGTTTTGGTAGACAAGTTGGAAGTTCAGTTAAAACATGAGAAGGTTGAAAACAAGGCTAATGCCATTCAAATAAAAAATCTACAAGCAGACATCATAAGCTCAGGAAATTAAACAGGTAGCACTAAGGAAATCAAAAGACTTCTAGAAGAAAAAGACAACGCCCTCCAAGTACTGAAAAACAAATTGAAAATCCCGAGTACAGAACATGTCCAGTCATCAGAATTATTAGCATTACAGGAAGAAAATGACAAGGTTCATCAGGATATGATGGAATATAAAGGAAGGACTGTAAAATTACAAGAAGAAAAAGATAAATGGCAGGCAGAACAGAACGAGTTAGTAGCCCAGATTTCACGACTTAAAAGGGATCAGAATGAAGAAAAAGAAATCATGAAGGAACTGATGAGCCAGAATCCCATTGATGAGGACTTAACTATTGTGAATATTGAAAAACCCTTAAATGATTTTTCTGCAGATGACTTACTAGTTCCCATGTCCCAAGTCAGCCTAAAAGATGAAGAGATAAGAGAATTGAAAGAGAAAAATGAAAAAATCAAAGCTGAGCTAGCCAAGGTGAATGAAAAGAAGAATAAAATATTGCAAGATAAAAATCAGCTACAAAAGAAATTTAATGAATTGAAAGAAAGGAACATAGGAAAGGGTCCTCTCCAGGGAGCAAAGCACATAATTTGGGATACATTATCCGTAGAAATTACTAAGTTCATGCATTATTTAAACTTCATTGATGATCAAAGCATATTGATCAATTTGGCCAAACAAAGATTGAAGTTAGTAAATGAAACTATGGAGAGGAAACCCCTTGGCACAGCTCAGAATGCGCTAAATTTCGTAAATTCATTGACATACCAAAAATTGCATGACATAGGAGTAAAGGACAGAGTAGTAATGGTATTGTGGGCCAAAAGGTTTATTCATAAACATCATCTAATGAAGACAGTACATGATAAAGTTGATGAAATGGTCTCACAGGTTAATGACTTCAAACAGGATTTCAAAGAACTATTTGAAGACGGCCTTCCTTCCTTTTGGGACAACGAGGGATGAATGTTTTCTCAAGAGCACTATCATAGCCTGTTGGTACAAAGCCATATGGATCATTCTAAATTTGACGATTTGGAAAAAGGGACTAACAGGGAAAGTCATCGTGGATAAGCTGACAGAAGATTTTGAAATATTACATAAATTCTTGATCATCAGGGGAGGTTTGCCTAAAGTGTCTTATGAAGCCTACATGGAGCTGGAGGTGTCCATTTGGGAAATGATTGAATATGATATTCCAAGCGCGGAGTAATGGAGAGCCATAGAAAGATTCGGAAAAACAAAGTATATCCTTCATTCATAAAAACAGGTGTTGCGCACTGAGGAGCTGCTTGGACGGGCCTTGTTACCGAGTTGACTTTAACTTAATGATGTGTTAGGATCGAAGCAAGTAGTTTATTCCTAGGATTTAGGAATATAGTTACACGACTTTTATTAAGACGGTTATTCAGTTATAAATCTTCTTGGAAAATGAAATCATTTTATGTATATAATTGCATTTATTTTATATGATGGGGGTTGGAACCCATCTTGTTGATGAATGTTTTGCTGAAGACATATATTTTTTGAATAACAAAGCTGAATGCGTGTGATTATCAGATATTCTTGTGTTGTTTACATTACAGTCTGTATTTCCCTTCCTTTGTGATTGTTTTTTCTAGTGTTACACTCCATTTTGTCTTCTTCGTGTCTGAAACATAGTGTTGAAGTTGTTGGAATTCATATTATTTATGATTTGATCATTGTCTCAGATATTCTATGAATGTTTCTACTAAAGTTGATATAGAATTCATCTTTGATGCTTTGTATTGATGGACTGTCTCTTATCTCTTCTGTCCAACCTGAAATTAAATGAACGACTGTGATTGAATGGTTATCTTGCCTTTGATAAAATCTCATGCATATGATTTTGTGATATTTTTATGTATGTGTGACTCCATTGCCCAATGGTTATGAGTATTGTTTCAACCATCTATATAATCTTTGAGTGTTGATTTATATCTGGCCTTGTTAAATCTGTATTTGAGAGATCCCTCTCTAGAAAGAAAATCCAGTTTCTTTCTAAAGTGGTTTTTGCTGTTACCTTGGGATTTACCTTTTACAACCTGGGTACATTTTGAGTGATAACAGGATCCAACTTCTTTTCTCATCCACCGCTGTCGTGACTCACCCTTCCCTTTTCTTTCTGCCGCCAGTTGGCTCAATCATGTGTTGTCTACCGTCACCGTTGCGGCTCAAACATGCCAACCTAGCTGACGTATCGGCTCCAGTCTTCTCTTTCCTGCCGATGTATCGGTGCTTTCATCATCTACCTTCTGCTGCTGGTGACATCAGGTTCCATCCATCTAAATGGGCTGACGTTTCGACAGTCTTCAGCTAATCTAAGCCGAAGTTTCGACAGTCTTCAGCTGAAGACTTCCGATGATTTCAACACTTCAAAATTTTTCTCAAAAAATTTCTTCTTATCTTCTTCTTCTTGCTGCCGCCGTGTCGGCTACTTGATCATCTAAATCTTTCCCACACTTCCAGCTCTTCGAAAAAACTTCTCCCTTTGTCTGCCGCCACATCAGCTGCTCAATCAACTAAATTTCTCGGATGTTTCGGCAGTCTTGACACCTAGAAAATTTTTCAAAAATTCTTTCCGATTGTCCCTCGTCAGGTGGACTTCCACCTAGGCTATCTGATGTATTGGATGAGATTTTGGCTAAGTCCTCCGACGTATCGGGTGGGCTTCAGCTTAATCTTTCCAATGTTTTCACACTTGGACGGATTTTCGTTGAAATTTCCTGTCATTCTCAGCTTTTCTTGTTGGGAAGAGGGAAACCTGCCTCTATCACTGATTCTTCACGGCACATTCAGGCCCATGCTACAACATGAGCTCTGATACCATAAGGTGTAACGTCCCCGACCCTCTGACCGACGAAGAGGACACTATGATGCCATTAGCCAACTGTGAAACTAGCCCCATGAACATGTGCATACATTAAAACTGAAATAAAATGCTTTGAAGTAAAGATGCATACATGGTTATCATACAACGGAAGCAAAACCATACAATCAAGCATTCAACATAATCATCATAATTCATTAAACATCAAATATGATTACAGGAGTGAAATAGACAAGAATACTTATCTTATAAAGAACTCGTCCTGCAACCAGCTACGTTGCTGCAACGTTCCACCCAACCATAGGCCATCGTGCTCCTTAATCTCTCAGCAACGCTGCCACCCCCAAGCCAGGCATGATTCCCCAAGGAATAAGGAACAAGCAGGCTTACACATAGCCAAGGATACACAAATCAGCCAAGCCAACACAGTTGGGTTTATCAGGCCATCAACAAGACAGCCAAGCCAACACGGTTGGGTTTATCAGGCCATCAAGGAGCTGGGAAAAGCTGAATGCTAAGCTGGTGAGCTCATTGAAGAGATAAGGACACCTACACCAGAACTATCCTGACTTCTAGGACACCCACACACACCCAACACAACGAAATCAGTCCCTTCTCTGCTACATAGTCCCTCAGGCCCTAACCTCCCTTCTAGTGCTATTCAGGAGTTGTGGAGAAGAAATCTAGCCCTTTAGCTCTGTCTATGTGGCTCCCAAACACACCAGGTTTATCGAGTAATGGGTGGTGGTTTCCCTGCCCACGTGAGGATGAAGAGTCTGCTGGTGGAGTGTGCGTGTGGGAAAGGACTGATAGTCCTACCACCCACCACTTCCCAACAATAACTGCCCAACTAACATCAGGGTTTTTAATGGCTAACACATGGCTTTTCCCCATAGGCTCATGGTTTAACATTCCCCCTCCTCATCCTTAGGAAAATCATGGCTTTTTCATTATGGTTGCATTGACATAGCCGGTTGGGGTTCATTTTAATTAAAGTGCATATTTACATGATGCCAAAACTGTAATGTGCCGTATATCACGATATACCATCGGCAACGACTTTAATCGCCGAAACATAACACAACCACATCGATGGTGGGGATTTTGCCTTTAGCTCCACAACATGCTTAATTACAATATATACATCATATACACTTAATGCAAATGGGGTCAAAATCGGGGTGTTACATCTTTCATATGGAACAACTTCATTAGGTCTCTATCTTGGATTATCCGCTGTCTTGGATGGAAAGTCAGCAATGGAATGAATATAAGGCTGGGTATCGACCCTATTGCTGGCCTCAATGCGCCCTTTATCGTACTGGTAGACCTTAGAGACTATATTTCCAACTACGGTATGACACATTTGGCTCATATCTAGAACTTGGACCATGGGTCCCATGGTGGTAATTATTGGTACTCTGCTCAGGATCTGAATTTGGGAGGTTCTTGGTCTAAGATTTGGAATACATATATCAAAGGTCTTCTTCATGGAGGAATAAGGATCAATTATACTGATGACTCATTGATTTGGATGCAGAACTCCAAAAACGGTGTTATCACAGCAAAGACTGCCTATGATCTCATCGTATATCACAACTTGCCTAATGCTCAACATAGCATACTTTCTCATATATGGCATTTGAAAATCCCTCAAAAGATTAAGTGCTTCATATGGCTGGTCATGGAAAATAAAATTAATACATGGGACAATCTCATCAGGAGAGGATGGAATGGTCCTAATTGGTGCTACCTCTACAAGTGCAAAGATGAATCAGTCTGGCATTCTTTGTCAAATGCTCCTTTATTCATCAGATTATTGGAAACATCCTCAATCTTCATAACTATTCTCTAGATTGGTCAGAAATATCGGTCGTTGAAAATATTGAGAATTGGATCAATAAAAAATGCAAACCAATCCATTTAACTTTCTTTGTTATTTGGCATATCTGGAAAACCAGAAACCTCTGTATATTTGAAGGGAAGAAACCTATTATTGACAGTCTTGCTCACATTATTATGCACAGTGTACATGAATATCCTATATCATATACTAGCAGAAGCAGCAAGAGAAATATTGGTATCCCTCCTATCGTCACTTAACCCTCAAGCTTCTTCGATGGAGTATCCAATTGAGATAATGGGGGTGCTGGCATCTTTCTATTGCTCAATCAATCTCACCATTATCACATCAAACTGGGTCATGGATCCAGTACAAATATCCAAGAAGAACTTTTAGTTCTCTAAGCTCTACTATCATTTGCCAAGCAGATTGGGATTCAAAGATTACATATATTTGGCGATTGCATGGTGGTCATTAATTGGGCTAAAGGCTACTCATCACTTCACACACTGAACTTGGAGGCTTGGTGCTCTGTCGTTTCTGCATTTTCGACATCCTTCTCTTTGATTGTATATCAACATGTCTATAGAGATTACAATGAGAAGGTAGATCAGTTATCCAAGGAATGCCTCCTCTTGGCAACTGAAATCCTATATTTTTTGGAATATCAGGAGGGTCTGGTCATTGGATTAGATGTTATACAATTATTTTGAATAGCTCTTCATTGATCTTCTCTTCATTTGATTATTTGGATTACGGCTCTATAAACCTACTGTTTTTTTGCATCTTTTGAATTGTAGGCTTCACCCCAATGGTGAACCTCATGACTACTCGCTTGAGGCCTTCCTTGGGAAACTCCTCTGACTTCTCAGTATCCTCACTATTCGATTGAAATATACTTTCTTCTTGTTTTAGAACTGATGGGTTGAGATAATGTCCCTATATTATGTATGAATAGACTCTTCTCTATCTCTTGACTAGCCACTTGTATGGTATTTTTGATGTTGTAATATGTTACCTTTGATTCACTATGAATATCAAGGAACTACTATTTTTCATCTGGAAAAAATATTATTATTTACGTGAAATAATAACAATACCTATGGAATTTTCCAATGTTACAAATACCATGGGAAAAAAATGTTAGCAATTGTTGATCATAAGATATTTGTCAAATAGTAAAAACATGTACATTCATTATGTCTTAAGCATCGATTTCTATTAGTTTATGACGTATTTCTATTAGTTTATGACGTAGTTTGTATAAAAGCATCGACACTTAATGAATAAAGTGGGTGG
Source organism: Pseudotsuga menziesii (assembly GCA_001517045.1). Classification (NCBI taxonomy): domain Eukaryota; kingdom Viridiplantae; phylum Streptophyta; class Pinopsida; order Pinales; family Pinaceae; genus Pseudotsuga; species Pseudotsuga menziesii. The sequence goes on along the minus strand of LPNX010256902.1, from coordinate 12,145 downwards.
GTTAAGTAGTCTAGCATAAAGTTCATCATGAGAAAACCTAGCAATAGTTGATGAATGTCTCTATGGTTTTAAACAAATGATTACAGTGTAAATGGTTATGGATATCAGTTTTGGTAGAATGAATGCAAACCAATGTCAGGCATGGTTTGTGAGTCACATATGTATGTCTTGATGGATATAATACATGGTTGATGAATCAATAATTTTTGGATGTGTTTGTGTTTCTTTTTTTCATATTTGTTCTCTTCCAAACTTTGCACTACACACCAATGTTCCTTTTCCTAGTTTACCCATCCTTTTTCATTCTTCCACTTTTAACCTATTCAAATTTCTATTGCAGGATATACCTCTTATTTAGCTTCAACTCTGCTATCTTAATTTTTTTTGGAATTATCAATGCCACATTTGTACATATACCCATCAATCATGCATCATTATTACTTGTTATTATGGCTAAATATTTATTCTTTATTACTTTATTGTATCACTATGTATGGTTATCCTTGACACAGTCAAACACGATATGTAGGCTTAATAACTCATCTTGGGCATCCCCTGTATTGAAGGCCCATGAGCACCTCCTGAAGGGACACCTCACTTGATTTGTGTACAAAGACAGACCTCAAGATTTCATTTGTATTATCTCATCTTGTTATCTTCCTGATATGAAATGATAAGTATTATAATCCCAAGGCCCCCTACGTTTTGGAGTTTCTCTTGTAACTGAGTTTCTTTTATAATTATCTTGGGTGCACTAGATCTTTTGCTCTTTAGCACACTTGTGAGGAGGCTATTTCAGAGCTTGGGTGACATTTGGTTCGTCAAATATTTTTTTGGCCCTTATAAACCTAAACATGGCGTCGAAGAAAGTATGAATCTTGCTCTCTTAATTGTCTTTGTCGATCCATAAAATATTGGCTAGTGGCATCATCTGTAGGATTTTCTTGGATCATTGATTTCTAGGGATTTGAGATGTATATAAACCACCATTTTTTCATTTAATCTTATTAATGTCTCCTAGAACCTAATGGATCCATATTAGAATGCACATTTGTATATGCACTCTCGATGTTGGTCCTCCTTCACTTCATAGGAATGGATTGACAAGTATGGATCTATGAGACCTAGGATATAATGACAACATACTCTCTCTAGTTATCAACATCAACATAGAGGCAAAAAATTCATTATTGGTGATAAATCAACTTTGCATTTTTCAGTTTGTGGTGATGTTTTCTTTGACCAAAACAAATTTGGGGAATTTCTTTACATTCTAGGAGTGGGAGCCAATCTTCTTTCTATTTACTGCATCACTCATACTAATAAAGAGGCACGAGGACTTCACTTAGTGAACCTCTTACATAGCATGTGCGATCGTGGGATATTAAAGAATACCCTTAATTTCGAGAGATATTGACCCAAACTCTTTTTGTTGAAACCCCCTCCCAATACTTAAAACCTCCTCCCCACCCCTTTTTATACCTCAATCCTTATAAACCACCCTACCCACCCCCACCTTAAACCCCTCATCCCCCCAATACCTACAATATATTGGCTTGATTTTTTATAATTTTAAAACCCACAATATGAACTAACGTGATATGATATTGGTCAACAAGTGAAGCCCCCGTGTAAAGAGGTGGAATTATTTCCAGACCGATGTGTTAAAAATTACAACGATGATGGTTTTAAAGTGGTTTCCATTGGATATTGTGAGAATCATCCCACATGTATAACTTGGGAAGCCTAGTTCTCTTTCAACATGAAAGACTAATTCTATTTCAACATGAAAAGTGTTTGTGTTATCATGGCTAACATTTATACTAACATGTTGTGTCATCATGTTTGGGTCGTATAAAGTTTTGGGTATTTCAGACAATTCATGCATTTGCATATGGCTAAAGACATTCAATAGATTGAATGACCTAGTGGTGTTTATGATGGATGTATGCTCAATGATTATCATTAATGTTCTTTTTTTAAAGAAATACACGTGTGTCAACCTTTTATTGTGGTGCATAATGACATTTGTGGGCCTGTGACCACTCTATCTCTCTAGGAACATAAATACTTGCTTACTTTTACTGATGATTTTTCCATCTTATTTGGTTATATACTATTTAATCCAAGGATGATGGTTTTGGAAAATTCAAGGATTTCAAACTATGGTGGAGAGTTAAGTTTAAAAAAAACAAGTGTCTTAGGACTGATCAGGGAGAAGTTTATACCAACAATACTTTCTAAATATTTCCCAAATATATTATGATCTCCTTCAATGAGACTCTTGATAAGAAATATGAAGTGGTTCTCTTAAAGAGTATAACTATTCTAGAAATGGGTTGATTGGTGCTTTTATTAACAACCAAGATTTGATCAGCTACCTTGTCATCATTTTCATCAATACTATGCATCGTTACCGACATTATTGGCACCATTTTCCAACCCATCTCATCCATATAACTTGTGGAAATGACTAAATGACCATAAAACATTCAGTTAAACTCCAAAATTAACGATAACTAAAGGTTCATGTTTTTCCCTTGGAAACCTACGACCCTAGTTGCACAAGTTGCCTAAAAACCTATGAAATGGTCCAAAAAGTGTATTTTCAGTTTTCATTCAACATTTCATCCTTCTCGAAGGGAGTGAGTGGCAAAAAGTGGGCACATACAATTGACAAGCTTGAAATTTACAAACAATCTTATCCTCCAAAAACTAACCTCTCCACCTAGTCATTGATGGAGTGGAGAGCATAAACATTGTGTCTAGCTCTTGTTTTTAACATCTGAGAGACATCATTTGACTTTTTATGGAACTAAAATAATATTGTAACAAAAATGATCGATTCTGGACTATGAGAAGGCTCGTCCTTTGAGGATGGTATGTATCAAGACCGAAACTGGAAGACTAATTGGGGCACCTTTCCCTTTCAGCACCAAAGATCATTCAGATTGTGGTGTTTAGATGAATATATGAGAACCATAACAGATGTGTCTATGAATGAGGTATCCCATTATCCATTCAATTAGGAATATTACCTAGAGGTGGCTTTCAAAGGTGGAAGGGAACCTAGGGTGGATAACCATAGGACAAATGGAGTCTTTCCCAATGACATACTCTATAATTATCCCATTTTCACCTTCACTCACTTACTTGGTGGGATTAAAACCCCATCCGGTTTAGTTTTTGAAATGTCATTGTTCGACTTTCTACTTCTTTCTTGGCAGATATTTGGTCACGATATGTTTGAGGAATATTTGAAAAAGTTTTAATTTTCACATTAGTTTCCTTTTGGCAACTCTCCTCTTAGGGATAGTGATCCTTTTCTTTTATAGGGTGCTCATTTTGTTTATATTCACTCTTTTCTTAGACTAGACCACTTGTTGCATTGTTGTTACACTCGTCATTTGATATGGAATTCTATATAGAGTTGGTATTATTGGTTTGAGCATTTATTTTGTTGGACTTATTTCAAATTTATCTTGTAGGATTACTAATATTAGTCATGTCATCATATATATTTCCAGGTACTCTTGTATACTTCATCGATGTCCCCTCCCCCCCTTACAATATTTATGGTCGGATCGTCAGTCCACCTCAACTTGTGATAACCAAACAACATTCATCCCCTCCTGGTTCCCCTTTGGGATCCTGGGATTTAGGGTCCTTTGATCTCAGATCACCACCCTCTCCTATAACTCCTAATCCATTCGGTATCCCAACATGCAAGATTTATGAGGCTATCACCATCTTTGGTGGAGGTCCCACCTGTGAGGATAAATGAAATCAACTCATTAGAGGGAACACCAACAAGAGTGTTGGTGGTATGACATCCCCTACCACTATGCCTAATATGAGCCTACCTTGACTTAGCGAGACTATCTAAACTAGGAATGACCCTGTATGGCCACAAATGCAAACCAAGTTACCTTCAGACATCCCAAATATTGAGGGGAAGGCATATGAGGACCCAAATAACCACATCATGTCCTTTCATCTGTGGTTCTCCTATAATAACGTCATTTATGATTCCATTTGTTTACATATGTTTCATATGAAACTAGCTGGAGTGGCTAGTAATTGGTATATCGAGCAACCATTTAGGATACATCCCAATTTTGTGTCCCTAGCTTCTACATTCTTGACCTTTTTCTATTTACTCGTCCACTATTATGAGCGAGTAGAGATCCTTCTATCATCTCACCAGAGCTCGTCTACCAATATCATGGACCAGATCCATGAGGGGTGATGATGAAGGAGACTTTTAAAGATCAAGCTTGATGATAGGATATTCCTAGATTAGTACTTAAAACCCCTTCTCCCCACCATAGCTAAGGACATGGCTTCAGAACAACTGCAAACTAAAGAGAAAGAAATCCTCAATGTTCCTTAGTATGACTTCATTTATTCCCAATCCATGTAACTTTATACAATCATCTTTGATGATTGTTATAGCGCCTCCAAGTGTCACGATCAACCAAATTATTCCTGCTCCACAGATAGGGTGATTGGTACCATGGCATCCCATCCAATATGATACCCTCAATTTCCTCTGATTACGAGAAGTTATTCATATGAATGTTGATTTCCATAACCAGGGACGATCCTTAACACCTTATTATCTTGCTAACCATTAACGCTCATCCCTTCACATAGGAATGAGTACCTCTTATTCATCTCCTCCTTTGCCCCCCCATGTTAATTGTTCCTTGTGTAGTTTTACTATTTATGGTGGTGCTTCTACTAGATACGTATCCCTTTCTGCCATCAATCCTCAGTATGCATTCCCTGACCTCATCCAGCTCATCCAATGCATCCATTCCCCATGGATCCCCCTTTTCCTCATGGACAAGTCTACAATCAAAAGCATATTCTTTCCCAACTTGTGGTCAATGAAAAATAAGAAGAACCCAACCATAAAAACATGAATAACAAGGGGAAAAATAAAGGAAATAAAAAATAGAAGAAAAGTGTAGACCAACCCCCAATGCTCTTGCGAACGCTAGACATAACATGAACCCCACACATTAAGATCTAAATAAACCTCCCAAGTAGAGTAAGAACCACACTAATTGATAGTTTTAATTTTAGAGACTCCAATTCATGTTACCAAATTATATTAGGGATATTAAAATATAAAAAATAAACTAAATGATATTAGGGATTTTTTTTTAAATTTTAATCTTTTTTGAAATCAACCCTTTAATCACATAAATAAACAATTAATTGAGTATATTAGATTTAATATCAAACAACTATGTAATATATATAAAGAATTAATAAAAAATAAAATACATTTAATTAAAACACAATTAAAACATTTATGCATACAAAATGTATCTTTTTCCATATGTAATTAAAAACCTGAATAACTACAATAAAATAGAAATTCTTTTATAAATATTTTATTAAATAATTTTAGTTATTATTAAATAATGTTATCTTTTGTAATATGTAATTAAAAATTTGAATAATTGGTGCTGGATAAATAATTGGTGCTGGATAGAGCTGAGTAATAAATGATCCACTAATTCTGTTTATATATAAAAATTCATTTTCTATTATTAATATATGGGTAATAAAATGACTATACAATAAGCAATCCATGCACACAATTAAGGCTAACAATGATATTGTTACAAATAAACAATGCATTCACACACAAATAAGACTAATAATGATATTGTTAAAGACCAATATTTTTTGGAAAATCTTTATTTACTATATTAATTATAAATGGAATTTTGCTTTTTTTTTATATTGAAAATTAAATAACAAATTTTTACATATTATTTATTTATTTAAAAATTTAATGGAAATTACATTTGTCATTTATATACTACATGTTATTAAATAGATATCTAATTTTTGTCTCATTGAAAAATATTTTTCTTTTTTCTTTCATTTCATATAACTTAAATGAAATAGATTAGAATTTAAATTTCCAGAATTAAGTAACAACTCTATCAAAGTGGTCATATTCATGAAGTTTCTTCATTCCTATGGATGGAGCTTCATTTAAACCTACCATCCTTATAGGTAAATATATTCTTGTTTTCTACTCTATTCTTTAAAGGGAGTGTTGATTCCTCAATTGAGACCTCTACATATGCATTGGTATCTTTCTTTATAATAATTATTTATTGATTTACTACATTTCATTCATCTTCATTGAATCCAATAATAATTTCTCACATCTTCCCTTGCTTTTAGGTTTAGGTTTGTGGTATTTTCCTTATATGGATGAGCTTTCAATTGGTGATAAGAATAGTAAAGATATTCCTTTTGAATAACTCACTAACTAAGAAGACTAATGTCTTATCTACCATAGAAAGAATAATACACACAACATTTTATGATACCCCATTTTGATCACCTTTTGGTATTATATATAATTATCGCCACTTTAAGAACTATTTATAATGATGGGAGTCAAGCCATATGAGATTAAATAAAATGACTTCATGCGTAAATGATGTAAATATAGTGTTAGAGCTAAGTGCAAGGCCATGACTAGGCATATAGTTGTAATAATAATCCTTCAGTGCCATGTGGTAGATCTTCCATGGTAAGAATAAAATGTAAATATTATTATGAAAATTAAAATAAAAGTATAATATGGCTAGAGGTAGAATGTGAGGTCTATGAGTCCACTAGAAGTGAAGAGAAAAAGGGGTCCAAGGGAGTAGGAGAAATAATCCTATCTTTTCTAACTCTTAGCTTTATTTTATGTGCTTTATTTAAATCTCAACTACTATTATCTTTGACTTAAAATCCAATCACATAATGCATGTTGTGGTTGGTGAGAAAGTACATGAATGTTTGACCATCATCCTCATGGAAATTCAAACCTCCTCCATTCCCCTACCAACTTTTCCTATTCCAATTTCGAATGGACTCATACACACCACCATTATCATTTTATATCTCTATTGAAGTTTTAAACATTGCGTTCTCATGCTTTACACTAATATACAAACCTATAAATGACCAAATCCAATTACGAGAAACATATATGTCAACCTATGAATGGAGATGGATTGCTATAGAGAACCTTAAAAGCTGGTTTTTTTAGCAAGCCTTAATTTTCTCTATCCATTGTTTGTCATTGGGTGCCTTATAGCCAAGTTATTATCTACCAATTCATTTCATAAGATAAAAAACATGGTCGGTTCTTCCAGTTGCCTTTTCTTAGTGGCCTCATAAATTTGGTTAGGGATGATATTTGTAGTGAATATTTCCGTGAAAAATTCTTAGATGAAACTAATTTTTGGATCAACATAATGAAAAAATACTTTTTAAATTTATGTTTATAAATATGTAATTAAGTTTTAGCTTTTCTTATGAATGGAATTTGAAATGAAATCATTGTTTTAGTTGAATTTGATGCATATTTATTTAGTCATCTACATGAATTTCAATGGCTTTAAAAATTAAGGAATTGCCAATTTATATGAAATTTTTGGATTTAGATAGCATCCATACTTTTTGGATTTACATAGCATCCCTACTTTTTGGAATATGTAATTCTTAGAAAGGGATTTACTCATTCTAACAATTCTAAACAACTAGGTTATGGAGAAAACTATTGTTTTCTTTACCATGGAACATGGATGCCCATAAAATTAAAAAAATTCTTTTTAGTTACTAAAATCTTAAAAAGTAATGAAAAAGATCACATCATAAAAACCCAAAAATATAATTAAAAAACACTTATAAAATAGATGAAAACACAATAAAAAACAAATAACAACAATAAAATTGAAAGTAAACATACACCCATTTTTTCTAGA
>LPNX010256864.1:395051-410573 GCA_001517045.1 Pseudotsuga menziesii | reverse complement strand
CATTCACCACACCTTGGGGTACCTACAAATTTCTAAGAAGGCATTTTGGCTTATTGAATGCTGGTGCCACCTTCCAAAGAGCCATGGATTTTTCCTTCAAAGAACTTATAGGAAAAATAATTGAGATATATTAGGATGACTTAACTGCTTTTTCAAAAGAAAGATCTGACCACATAAGTCATCTTAGGAAGTTTTTTATAAGATGTTGGAAATATGGAATTTCCTTGAATCCCGCCAAGTCAATCTTTGGAGTTGATGAAGGCAAGTTGTTGGGGCACATCATTTCTAAAGATGGTGTCAAGGTTGATCCTGAGAGAGTCGAAGCTATTAAGAAATTCCCCTTGCCTCACAATCTAAAATCTCTCCAGTCCTTAAATGGTCAAATCAATTTCATAAGAAGATTCATCCCAAACTTAGCAGAATTAATGAAACCTCTACAAAAGCTAGTGAAGAAAGATGCTAAGTTTGAGTGGACAGATGAAGGGAAAGATGCATTCAAGTCCATAAAAAATTCCATATTCATGTCCCCGGTCTTGATTAGTCCTGATTATTCCAAAGAGTTTGAAATATTTTCCTTTTCCTCAGAAGACACCATTGGCGGTGTTTTAATTCAAAAGAATAAGGAGGGACAAGAGCAACCCATAGCCTTTATGAGTAGAGCCTTACAAAATTCAGAATTGAAATATACCACGATGGAGAAACATGCCTATGCTATGGTCAAGTCCCTTAAACATTTCAGAACTTATATAGGTTACTCCAAAATCATTGGATATGTATCCCATGCAGCTTTCAAGGATATCGTGTCTTAGCAAGACTGTATAGGATTCAGGGGTAAGTGGGTTTCAAAAATTCAGGAATATGATTTGGAGATAAGACCTACTAAATTAATCAAGGGACAGGGTCTTGAAAATATGTTGACCTGAGGAAATGAGGAGGCTTTAGGAATAATCTTCTAGAGCAGTAATTCAGAGCAAAGTGTATGAGATGAGTTTTAGAGATTAGAGCAGTACCCCTGGTACACCGACATCATATTTTTTCTCCGCAACCTTACATGCCCCGATCACTTACTGGGTCATAAAAGAAGGGCATTAAGGTTAAAGGAAACTAAGTATTGCTTGACCAAAGATGGTTTTGGTTGGAGAAACCCAGATGGTTTGATACTTAGATGTGTCGATGAACCTGAGTCCAAGAAAATCATGGTTGAGTTCCATTCAGGATTTTCTGGTGGGCATTTTGCAGCTAAAACTACCGCCCAAAAAATCCTTAGAGCAGGCTACTATTGGCCAAAACTATTTTCATATGTGTAGAAGGCTGTCAGAGCTTCCCCCCAGTGTCAATTATTCATCGGAAAGCAACAAATGAAAGCCTTGCCTCTAAATCCAATAGTAGTCCAAGCCCCTTTTCAGCAATGGGGGCTTGACTTCATCGGTAAGTTCAAGGATAAATCAAGAAATGGTTATTCTTGGATTCTTACCACCATAGATTATTTTACCAAGTGGGTAGAGGAGATACCCACCAAAAGGGCAACTGATGCGATAGTCATGGATTTCCTAGAAGACAAAATCATCACAAGATTCGGCGTGCCGGCTAGAATAATCACGGATAATGGTCCATGCTTTGTTTCTTCCGAGATGTCGTCTTTCTATTTCAAGTACGGCATTATCCTATCTCACTCATCTAATTACTATCCCCGAGGAAATGGTCTAGCGGAATCAAGTAACAAGAACTTAATGACCATAATCAAAAAAATTGTGGGCGACAATAAAAAGGCTTGGGATAGCAAAATCAAATTGGCATTATGGACTGACAGGATCACTAAGAAAAGTTCAACAGGGAGGAGCCCTTTCGAACTAGTCTATGGCCTTGATGTCACTTTACCAGTCCATCTAAAGCTTCCAGTTTATCAGCTCCTCCAGACATTCAGCTCAGATCAGGAGGCCATCCAGAATAGAATAAACCAATTAATCGAGCTAGATGAGAGGAGAAGAGACTCTCTTGACCATAGTATCAAGAATTTAGACAAGGTCAAGATATCCTTTGATAAATCTACCCAGCCAAGTTCCTTCCAAGTAGGTGACACGGTTCTACGTTGGGACAAACAACGAGAAAAACCTGGGAAACATGGAAAGCTCGATGGCCTGTGGTTGGGACCATACATCATCGATGAAATAGAAAGAATGAACTCCTTCTATCTAAATGACTTAAAAGTAGAAAGATTGAGCTTACCAGTGAATGGTTTCCTCCTCAAGCTGTTTTTCACCGAGATAGTTTGATGCCTTTAGTGGCATCCATGGTTTCAGGGCCAATTTCTAAACCTTGCCCTGCATGTATTTCTAAATTGTATATATCATATTGTTGTATCATTGATATTGTTGTATTATAGTTATGTTGTACCATGTTGAAAATTTTCCTTTGTATATTAGTTTTTGTAAAATATTCCTTTTTGCACATTATAGATTAATTATGTACATTAGTTTGTTTTCATGGCTAATTTTTTCTTATATATACATGTTACTGACAAACTCTAATTGCCTTGCAGGAACCAGAGATTCCAGAGTTCTCACATCCTCTCCTTTGAACAGAAGATCAGTCAGAGAATGTGTCCCAGATGGAGCCAGAATGTTACCACCTAAGTTGTACTTAGTGGTGTTTATCAAATGAGCCTGGTGAACCGGACAGGGTTAACTTGTTCGGACTTCAAAAGACCCTTGGAAGTACTTCTGGGAAGTGCTTGTTGTATCATATCACATGTTCATACCCCATGGGGAAATTGTAATAAATGTTCTAGCATGATAGTGTCTGTAAAAGACTTGGTCTATTAGACTTCATTTGTCAATCTGATCAGCCCAGGGTGTTTTTTCCCATGGTTATTATTGGTTGTTGAATAAACGACTGATAATTTCTGAGTTTTTCACTCCATACGTCCAAAGTTGGGGTGGTCGGCTTGGCATTTGGGCCTATTGAGGTTATTAGAGTCTATGTGTCAATGTATAAGCATGCTAGACATATTTTTTGAGTCATATGAGCATGTCTAAGTCCCCCTAGGTGTTTTTCAATTATTCAATTTTTTAGTTTTTTCAGTGTTTTTTATTAAATTTTAATTTTTCCAAAACTTAGGCTATTTTTTAATAGTTTAATTGGAAAAATTGAGTCTGTAATAAAAGTGGGTCAAATAGTCGGTTTCAGTCATGTAGGTGCTCATTTTCAAGCTAAGAGCACCATGTAAACCCATGGACCCACTATTTCCTAAGTTTTGTGTGATCTTCCATCACTCAGGTCAGAAAGCCCCAAAAATCAATTATTTATTATTTTAATTAATAAATTGATGAATAATGGAGCAAATCCAAAATCAATAAATCAATGGATTCTCAACCAATTTGACTGAAATCAATCAGATATGGAGCAGATTGACTGGATCTAACAAATCCTTGACTGAAGGAGGGGATCAAATCAGATCCAGAGCTGATCTACAGTGGTCTTCATGGGGAATTGTGCCCTCTCTCTCTCCTCCACACGTGTGGACTCTCCTGGATGCTCTATGGGCCGATGTGGCAGTGTATGGGTTGATGTTTCAGCCAGATTAGGCCCCAGGTTGACAAGTAGGCTCAGTTCAGCCTCATTTCTACATTGATGAACTCTCCATCAGTTGATTTCACTCGATTCCATGAGCAATTGCACCCCCCCTGGGCTGGATGGCCGGCAAATTGTATAAATCCTACTTGAGGCTCCCTATTCCAAGCTAGTTAGAGCTAGATTGAAGGGATTGCCATTGTAAACTATGTACTAATCTTCATTTGTTGAATAAAGAGAATCTTTGGAGGCTCAATTGTGGAGTACCTTTCATGTGTGGATTGTCATTGTCATGCTGCATTCGAGGTGAAACTGCTATTTTTCCAATTTTTTGCACTTAATTATTGTCTGCCTGAATGGTTTCTGAAATCATAGGGATAGATCATTGTAAGTAAGCTTACTTACTTTCTATTTTATGCATATTTTTGAATGAGTTAATACCTGTATGTTAAATAAGGTTATTTGCATACTGTATCATCCCTTTCTCATATGTATCTCTAGATTTGATAGTTTTGTTTCCAGGAGTTGTGTTGTAGCTTACCGGTTTACTGTGACTGGAAGATCTATGGTTCAGGTTTGATTCCATTTATTTCCAGAGGATATTGCTAATATCGTGCCCATCGATGATTCACTACCAATTTTTCTCTGCAGATCTGCTTCAACAACAAGCACCTTTCTTCCCCTTTCTCTCCTTTAAAAAATTATTAAACTTTCCTCAAATTGGTTACTTTAAAGGTTTCTTGTTGCTATGATATATCTCATCAAGAAAAACACACATAGATATAATTAGAAATATCCCTTCCAAATTCTATATCTTAGTTTCATTTTGCATATAAAGTTCAATTTCAAGAGATCTAGCTAAAAGTACCTTCTTTTTGCAAGCAATTTAGTAAAAATTCATAGCTTGCTGTTAAAGTAGTTTCATTTGCTGCATGATAAAAATTCAATATTATGCAATATCAGTGCAATTTAATTGGCTGCACAAACAGTAATCCAAGATCCCAAGGAAAGCTTGCTTTCCTTGGTTCCTTTTTTGTCGTTTTAGCTAGTTTAACCGCATTATTTTTGAGATAAAGTAGGCTGATCCAAAGGTACTCTTAAAGTTCCTCTGGGCATATGTTATTCTAAATTTTTTTGCTGTCATTTATCAGGTCTGACAGAAATAAAGGGAATATTCTTTCTGAAGTGGTCTTAGCAGCGTTCAAATCCCCCCAGGGGTCTCCCTTTCCACCCAAAAAAATCTTAATTGCTTTGCAAAATTGTAAAAAACTTGGTTTCATCCTATATAAGGACCAAGAAAGTTCTTATTGATCATTTATTTGATATTTTAACCGCTGTAATAAAATCATTTTTGGAATAGGCTCTTTCGAGCCCTTTCCCCATCCCCCCTGGGGGGATTCGCGCCGGTGCCCTTTTCGTCATTTTTTGCTTATTCCATTTTTACTAGAATTTATTTGATTTGCAGGGTAGTATACTTAATCTCATTATTAATTCCATACTCCATGTCTCACATTTCAAAGTAATCGTAATACTTACCCCACGATTTCCCGATTGACCCGATAGGGGAAAGAGATTCGTGGTAGGATTAATTAAGAAATATGAATTGTGTATCATTTTTATTTCTTATAATTTTTTTTTATAAGTAAATATAAAATTTACCCCTCCTCGATTCCCCGATTGACATCCACTTGGATCGAAAGAGGTTCTTGGAGGGTTTTCTTTTAAACAAGAACACCTAGTTAAAACTTATTAAAATTTACAAGACTCCCATGTGTATTCTCTACACTTGGCTGCGGTTCATCCGATCAGTCAAGCTATATCAAAAGCACTTGGGTGACTATCATAATTAGGACTCACTCTCCCCAATTGACAAACCATCAGGTGAAAATCCAACACCTCAATCGAACCTCTACGGTGGCAAAATACCCAAAGGAAGCGGGAACTTACTGAAAAGTGACCTTGGGGTGCCGATCTCTGTCACACCCTAATGGGTGCATTATGAACAATAGCCCCAGAGACTCCATTTCATCCCACATGTTCCTTCCAGGTAGCCGTAAAGGTTTTGTTTTGGACATACTCCAAGTACTCTCGGGTATATCTGGAGGCCCCTCTTAGCCTAATTTAATCAATTCATACTTCAATTTTAACTTAAGACATACCGAGATGCAATCACAAAACATTCACTCCAAGCACATGCAAGAACATTGATCTCTTTGATTTGACTCCATTATTAAGGCACTGGTCATTTTTGCTTCATATATATATTGTTTATCAGCTTTGTGCTTTCATGTGTTTATTTTCGTATCTTGTCATCTTCAATTGTCTATAGTTAAAATATTCAAAATCCTAAGTAACTGATTCAGTTTAACATCACCACACTAAGTAATCATCCTTAGTAACTTAATAGGGTCTACCCCCCTTGGCTTCGTTAGGAGTTGAGCCTAAACGGAGGAGTCAAGAACAAGGTGACAACCTTGACTCGAGACTTGCCCCCAAGGACACACCGAGTGGCTTGAAGATTTCTGCCACGTGACCCTGGTGTGTGAAAGGTGGCAACAGACACATAATAGGAACTATGCTCACCAACATGTTTCATTTTTTAACGATCTTGACACAGAAAAAGGAACTATCCTCACCAACTTGTTTCATTTTTTTAACGAACTTGACACAGAAAAAGGAACTATACTCACCACAAATTATAAGCAAAGATGATGTCCATAGGTTGGTGGGTTGCCCCCTTACGTAAGAATCTAGTGACTTAACTCTAGTATGATATCTCTGGATCCATGTCCCCCATTTTACGTATGATGGGAAGAACCTAACTAGAAGGGGAAAGGGCCACAAGAGCATGCGAGACATTCAGGGAAGTCTGATGACTAGGAGTAACATGATAATCAAGTTTAATGAAGGAAAGTTGATCAACGGTCACAATCTTCCCATCATGGGTAAAATACGTCACTTAAAAGAGTGTGGACACTACATCTTTCATGGCATAAAAATAATCACTCCCAAGGAGAATATTAAAATCTAAAGGAACTTGGACTACCATAACATCGAAATAGATATTTTTTCCTTCCAGAGTAAAAGGCAACTGAGGAAGGATTCCTAAATGCACTGTGGGTCTTCGATTAAAATCTAGTATATGATAGGTGACTAGCACAAGTGGAGGAGAACCTATGGCTATCCAAGCAGTAGAGGATAGAATGCTAACAAAAGCCCCTTCGTCGATGATAGTGCGGAGTATACTCTTAGTGGTAATTCACACAAATACATGGAAAGGAACACTCGAATGAACATGATATTCTATTAGGTTATTCCATTCAAAGGAAATAACCTCACTACTCGGAGAGGGTTTTGTTGAAAGAGACAAAATTTTCTCTTGTCGAGAACAATCGGAATGAAGCATAAAGACTTCAACAGGTTTTAGTTCATTCTCTACTGGAAGATAAGAACAAGACAAAGATTTGTCCAAAGAGATTACTTCAGTCTTAACACTCTCTGATGAAAGAGTGGGATCGGGTGGAGATGACATCAACTCGACCAGTTCACTCTTCAAAGGAAGAGTGGGATCAACCATAGATGAATCTGAATTTACCACTTGGAATTCACTCTTGGAAGGAAGAGTGGGATCGACTACGTGTGAAACTGAATCAACCACTTGGTCAACCAGTGGGGGATCAAGGGATAACTTACTACCACTTGTTGAAATCACTTGTTGATGATCAGTAATATTTTCCAACAAACGCGAAGCTTAATCCATGCTTGGACAAATAAAAGTACGATGCATAGCCTTGCATATCAAACAAGGATACAAGCCTTTACCTTTACGACCTTTTACCAATGGGTCACTACTTGAGGGAGTATTATCAACATGATGATCAGAGCTTGATGACACAAAAGGTTTGGACCTTTTATACCACTCTTCTTGTACATGGGAGAGACTGGGACACTCCTTAAGAAGATGGTCCCCTTTACAGATCTTACAAGGGAACTTGGGTTTTCCGGGAGTTCTCTTAGAACGAGCACCGTCAAGGGAATATGGTTGCTTATTTTTCTCTTTCATATCCTTATTCGTCTTACCCTTCCTTTTCTTCTTCTTCTTATCCACCTCACTACTAACCGTAGACCTTTGTTCAACCGAAGAAGAAAAACGGGACGAAGCCACAACCGACAAAGAAGGAGTAGGATTAGGTTGAGGTTGATCCCCTCACAAAGGAGAGGTGACATTTAAGACATTAGGTGTAACAGGAATTATTGGATTAAATAACCAGACCAGTAATCCTATAGTTAACTTGGGAAGATTTAGAGTGGCAATAAAGGGAGGACCATTACCTTCACTTGGAGGGAATACAAAAGGTACACCTTGGAAAGGGACCTCTTGAGTGGTAGTCCCAGATGGGGATGCCATCTCTAAACTCTCTAAAAACCCCTGAACTATGACACACAAGCAAGCACTACTCAAACTAAAGGAAACAAGAAAACATGTGAAAGGAGTAGATAAGAGTCAGGAACCTGACAAGACAGAGAAGAAGGATAACTTAGATGGTTTTAGGATTCCTAAAAGGGTCTCTCGATATACGCTAGGTATGTGGGAGTTTGAATTCATAGTGGTTTTGTCTAATGAACAACCGTCCGACAGGAGCCTTACAATATACTACCGAGTACGTGAAGTACCTTTCGATATAACTCAAGGGTACGTGAAACATTGTTTAATATATCAGATGTACAAGAAATAACTACAATCCCCCAAGATACAGTGCTATAAAATAACAACATATACCACACTTACCGACACTGAAACACGTCGCTAACCTACCACTCAAATTTCTAAAAGTTTTAGCCTAGTACTATCATTAATTTTATCTTGTGCAGTTAGGTGGAACCATGGAGTGAAAACTTGAAATTAAAGAAGATGAACACTGATCTATATTATAATGTAAGTTTTCCTCTTCAATGAAATTATACCTAAAAGAGGGAGAGAGATTTACTTTTATTTCCAAAATGCACACCCAAATGAAAATGAAATTCTATCTTTCAAACGAAAAGTAAAATATAAATGCACCCCAAACAATATTTAAAACAATTAAAAAAGAGATCTAGAGAACATCTAATATAAATAAACAAGAAATGTTTCCTATCTTTCATGCTTGAAAAAGATGCATAAACACTTAATGGAAAGATGATTTCAATAACGTTTCCAAACAAATGTAAATCTAATGCATGTAAAGTCAAAAACATGTATTTCTTCTTAATGAAAGTAAGATCTGAAACTTCAAACAATCAAGCACAAAACAAGAATAAAATCATTCAACATGCTTGTGAGTAAAGAAAAGGAGAGAGAAAACTAAAACCTCTCTTTGGAATAGACGAGGAAATGAAGAACCAGTCTCTCCTACCAAGCACTGAAAAAATCAACATGCAAAAGGAAAGAAAAATCACCCCAAGCAAAGAAAGACTCAAAACAACATGGATCAATCACGCATTCCAACTACAAAACAAATCAAAACCTACACATGAAAATGAAACGTATATTTCCAAATTCTGACTAATAAGACCTACAGAAAAGAGCAAGAGTTTTGAAGCAAAGAAATGAACGAAAAATACAATGCAATAAACATAAACTCTCTTTGAATGCAGAAAGAATATTACAATTCCTGGCCCCTCCTAACTGTGAGGGAGATTTTTTTTTTTTAAAGACACTTCATTTTCATCAAAAGGTAAGCCCAAAACACACAAAAATCAAAATACAAAAGCCACAGTTTTTAAATCAAACAGGGACTAAAAAGCCTACTTGGCACTGCTTATAGAGGGTCACTGATAGAGTGGTTCTGCATGAGCACCAATTCCTGTTGGAGCAGGGCCCTGTAGCTATAGGAAACGATGCTATATCGGAACAAGAAAGTCAAAGGAAATAGTACCTGAAGCAGCTGAGAAGAGAGCTCAACCACTGCATTTAAGGCAGCGGCGACGACAGGAGGGCTCAGCTACCCTTATGAATGGAGAAGGAGAAACGAGCCGAGGTATTAAAGACAAAGGACAGAAGGGGAATGACCAAGGAAGCGGTGCCCATACCCATGATCAGCGTCAGACATTGTGGAAGACTGCAGAAAGCTACAGTGTGACCAGTAAGCGGCAGTTCAAAGTACATATATGATGACTGTCACAGTTAGGGTTTTGGGTTACTGTTGGGATAGGCCCATAGTTTTGTATCATGGTGAGACCTTCGGGCCACCTATTTAAGCATGTATTTTGTCTTATGAAGGGTTAGCCAGCCAGACAGTTAGCTCGTTAGCTAGACAGTAAGCTCGACCATTAGTCAGTATAGTGAGACATTGAGGAAGAGTCGAGCTTTGGTTCTGAGTTCAGTGTGTAGTTATCTTACTGTAACCAGTGGCCAACTCCTTGACCATGAATGTAACAATCTGCAGGGATTGAGAGAGAGAGAGAGTATATTGTAAGAAGAACGCAATATAGGAAGAGAAGAGATCTAAGAGAGAAGGGATCCCAGTTGAGTGCGTGGAGTTTCCCAGAAGATCTCATGCTGCATAAGAGTTTGCAACAGAACTGTGTTACTCTCTCAAGATATAATATAAACGCAATTCCTATGGACGTAGCTTCCTCCCTGGAAGTGAACCACGTAAAATCCGTGTGTTGTGCAACTGTTTCATGTGATTGTACTATAATTATTTGCTATCTGTTATTCGTTACATGAAATTTGCTTACCAGTTAATGAATTTATGTATTCTATCCTTCAGTTGCAGTAACATAGAAGGTTAAATGTGAGTTGAATGTGTTAAGTATTCTGTAAATGAGTTTATCAGTGCTTGATTCATGACAACTAACAGTTACAGTGTTAAGTGAATTCTGTATATTTAGTTCAGCAAGTTGAGTGTGATTAATGTTAAGCATGTTAGACTGTAGAGGCTAAGTGAAGTTGTTTAACACCTTGATGAAGGTTAATTGAGCTATTATACCCATAGAGGAAGCATCTGGACCTTGAGAGTTGATGAGTATATTAAGTCTTACTGTAGGAAATATCACGGCATAGAAAGGTGATATCGCACTGTCGGAGTAGCTGCGGTGTGAGATATCATAGGTTAAGAGTTGAGAAGAAGAGTAAGTTTGTGTATCATCCTAGTAGCTGTGATGCGATAAGAGGTAGTCCCATAGCAGAGTCAGCTAGGAAGAGAGAAACAACCCTTGCAGAGAGACTCAACTGGTTAAGTAGAGTCAGAGAACCCAGGATGCTGCAGAACCTCGTTGAGCAAACGTGATTCTTCAGCCAACCCATCTAAGATCACTTTGAGTGAGACTTCAGGCTGTTCTGTGGTCTATCACCAAAAGGGCCAGTGATCTAGGGGTTTTGTTGGTACAATAAAGTAAACCTGGGTCTGCACAAGTTAAACCAACATATGGGTTCGTCGCCAGTTTTGAACAAATTGAAGAGCTAATGTTTTGTTGGCATCCTACTCAAGAAGAACTTAACCAGTGGGTTGAGTCTAAGGAAAGAGAATTTGCTGCGCAAGAAAATAAGAGTCCTAGGCTTAGTATAGAGGACTGGTTATAGAAACATATGTTCACAGACCTGCATGAGATATTTTTTGCAACCTATGCAAATGAGTTGTATGATTGGTTGCCAAAGTTGAATGAAAAGCATGTATTCAAGTAGAAAAGGAACATTGTCTGGACACCGAAGCTGATTCATACCGTGAAGAGTATAGATAATCCCATTTCATAGGTAGTAGACTTCTAGCTTGTGAGTTTGCTGGAAGGTTTCATTACAGAGTTTGCAGTTGATCAAAGAAACTGTTTCAGTGAAGCAGAGAGGTACTTCTTCAAAGGATATCGCGGTAAGTACTCGAAATATTTAAATTTGTTCCTTAAGATGTTATTGTATGAAAAAGGAGTACCGGATATATTCTCAGATGAATAAGTTAAGTAAGTGTAATGTCAAAAGAGTTTGAGAGTGATTCTAAAGAAATTGGATGTACACATAGCGGTAAAAGATATAAAGTAGATTTTAGATCTTCCTTCTTTGAAGATAGTTCAACCAGTACTAGAGAGCAGAGTCAAAGTAATAGAGAAAGAACAACAGGGGGTCTCCCTTACCACCCTTATACCCCACAGAAACAAACCGGGACTCAGAATAATCTTGCAGGAACTCCATCTAGTAGTTCACACATAGTACATACTACATTTACACCACCAAGTGGTAGTAATATAGCAAAACAAAATCCACCTCGTAGAAACAGAATGGGGGATGACATGAAATTACCTACCTTTAGGGGTACAGGGGCAGAAGACCCAGAACAACATTGGTTCCTATGTGAAGCTATATGGACCATTAAACAGATCCAGGATGACAATACTAAGCTTGTCCAGTTGGCTACTACACTTAGAGAAAGAGCTTTAACATGGTATATGAAGTATACATCAGCGTAGATTAGAACACTCGTATAGGTCAGGACGACAATGATTAAGGAATTTAAGAAACCCAAGTCTAAGTCACAATGTATCACAGAACTTAAAGACATCAAACAGTTACCCACAGAGTCAGTATGGGATTTTGATCAGAAATTTAAAGCTCTTATAGACCAAGTTAGTTTTGAGTTTGCACCGGAGCAGCATAAGGAATGGTTCATCCCAACACTACTCCCTCATTTCAGACTTCCACTAATGCAACAGAAACTCCATACGGAGGATGAAGAATTGGAGATGGCAATAAAACTAGAGGCTTCACCTCTAGCTGAGACTAGTACAGGTATGACAAACTTACAGAATCAGTTAGCCAATCTCACTTTACAGTTATATGAGATTAAGAAAGGAAAAGAGGTTGAACAAGAACTATGGTGTACAAAGTGTAAAGGACATGGCCATACTAAAGATAACTATCCAATATTTGTTGAGTATCTAGTAAGTGGGGCTCCTAACCCCTTAGTACAGAATCAAGGGCCATGGTGTGAAATCTATAGAACAAGAGGACATAGACCATAGGAATGTCCTTTACTTCAGAAGTATGTACAAACTCCTAATAATTTATACTGTAACTTCTGTAAGTTAGTAGGACATGATGAAAATAATTGTAGAGCTTATGATCTCATGATAGAAAGAAAACATGACTTCTACAGAGTCCAGTCAGAGACATTAGGACCAGTAGTAGGACCACAGCATGAACCGGCTCATGATGGCTGTGGTGGAGGATTCAGAGGATGAGGCCATGGTGGAGGCTTTGGTCGTGGCCATGGACCGATTGTTTGTTACAACTGTGGAGCCGTAGGACATTATTCTAGAGAATGTCAGAACCCCACTACAACATGTAAGTATTGCAAGTCCTATGATAATACTATAGAAGAATGTCCTATCTTGATAGCCAATATTAAGGATCCTAAGCCAGCAGTAAACCAGAATATTCAGCTTATTGCTGCTGAGCAGAAAGAACCAGAACCAAGAGTCAATATTGTGACTCGCAATGGTGCTTCTACTAGTAAGACATCGCATGATGCCGAAAAGAATACAGGTCCGAAGTGGGTGTGTAAAGCCACTGATAAGTCTACACCACTTAACCTCCAGAAGAACAAAGAAACATTTCAGCAAGCTAAAACTTTCTTTACTAACCCTACACCAGTATGATCAAAGATATTGCCTCATAGGGGTGTATCGCAGGAAAAACCTTATGGCATTAGTCCTGTGCAGACATCGCAAGATACCACATCGGGAAGGTGCGAAGAGGATGAGTTGACAGGAAGTGTACAATCCTTCCTACGGATCTGATTGAAACTCATAAGAAATGAGAAAGCCATAGGAGAGCTTCAACGCATCATAGATCAGTATCAGTAGTCTTCTTCCGTGAGCAGTACGCAGCATGCTATTCATAATATTATGGGACATACAAGAACAAGAAGAGAAATGAGACTCACAGCACAAATTGGAGAGTTTGAAATGGATGAGGTAATCCTAGATTTAGAACCAGAGGTAAATGTTCTTACTAAACAGACATGGGAACAGATGGGTATCCCTAAGTTAGCCAGATCACCTATCCATCTCCAACTAGCCAATCAGCAGAGGGTATCGCCACTGGGTCGATTACCGCAAGTACCAGTTGATATTGACGAAGTTCGTAGCTTTGAATATTTTGAAGTCATAGAAATTATTGGTGATAGCAGACCGTATCCAGCTTTATTAGGTATTGATTGGGCAATTGATAACATGGTTGTTATCGATTTGAAGAAAAGACATACGACCTTTGAGGATAAACAGATTCGAGTCATCGCACCATTGGATCCTTTTTAGGGTCCTCGATACATTGAACCTATCATAGAAGAGGAAAAGGTGCGTAATATGGAGAGCTTCTATCAGATGACTGCTAACCAGAGTGATTATATCAACCCCACCATGGAAGGAAATATTAGTTGGTGATGCGACAGCTCATGCACATCGAATTCGGATGTTGGTTTAGAGAATTGGCAGAATAGACTAGATGAAGTTTCATCTTGCAGATGTATATTTATGACTAAGTCACTACGATGGATTGGCACAGAGGTTAAGGATATTTTGTTGTTTGATGGCTTAGCGGATGTCAATGACTTTTTATAGCAGTTTGAGTAGGAAATCCCTCATGAGCAGAGGATGGAAGCTATTGACCATGTAGTAAGAGCCACACCTGTA
The DNA here is from genome assembly GCA_001517045.1 of Pseudotsuga menziesii. NCBI lineage: Eukaryota > Viridiplantae > Streptophyta > Pinopsida > Pinales > Pinaceae > Pseudotsuga > Pseudotsuga menziesii. The sequence goes on along the minus strand of LPNX010256864.1, from coordinate 396,338 downwards.
AGATGGTGGCATGCACATAAAGAAAATATCGCATCATGGGATGATCTTAAGAGATTGATGGTGATCAGATTCTCTAATGATAGGGAGCGTTTCCAGCAGAAATATATAGGAGAAAGTGAACCTAGGTCACATATTAAGATTTGTGAACAGAATTGGTTGGACATTCCAGAGGATGAATGGGTTCACCTATTCATTCACACTTTAGACACAGTCCCAAGGAATTGATACACTAAGACAGAGTTGCACAGAGGAACGATTACATGGCTAGTTATGATAGATAGCTTTCTACTCACTTTCACTTTTGAATCTGAGTATCCAAGCATTGCTCAGGCCCTAGAGGTTATAAAGACTACGATACTTGATGAATGTACCCTATCAGTGTATACTCATCCTGATTGGGCTATCCAGTTAGAACATGCACTAGAGTGTTACATCTTCGCAGAAGATCCAGGTGATGAGGATGAGAATCCTCGCAGTATCAACAATCCAGAGTTAGAAGGGACTCGTGAAGTTGAGGGACCAAAGCTAGACATTCCAGCTGTCACGGAGCCTATTAAGTTTAAAAAGATCAATATTGGCATAGAAACAGAACCAAATTTTGCCTCTATTGGAGACTATTGGGATGAAGAAATGGTAGGACACATCGCAGATTTGTTACATGACTATCATGAATTATTTCCCACTAAGTTTATAGAAATGAAGGGAATAGTAGGAGATTTTGGAGTCATGAGGATACCTTTGAAAGTGGATGCTAGGCTGGTTAAGTAGCATCGATACAGATTAAATCCTCGTTATAAAGAAAAAGTTAAAGATGAGATTGATAAGATGCTAGCAGCAGGCATCATTGAGCCAGTATAAGAGAGTGAATGGGTTAATCCCATGGTTGTGCAGGAAAAGAAAACTAAAGGAGAAATAAGGATTTGTGTCAATTTGTGAAAACTCAATGATGCATCGCTTCATGACCTGTTTTCGACACCTTTTACTGATGAAGTTTTAGACAATGTAGGAGGACAAGAGATCTACTCATTCATTGATGGGTTTTCAGGCTATCACCAGATAAGAATCCATCCAAAGGATCAATATAAGACCACCTTTGCGACAGAATGGGGCTCATTCCAGTATATGGTAATTCCCTTTGGTCTTAAAAATGCACCAGCTATTTTTTCTAGAGTAGTATTTGCTGTCTTTAAGGAATACATCCATAAATTATTAGAAGTCTATTTTGATGATTGGACTGTATTTGGAGTAATCAAAAAGCATATAGGAGATTTAAGGCTCATTTTAGAG
>LPNX010256864.1:326388-395023 GCA_001517045.1 Pseudotsuga menziesii | reverse complement strand
AACTTGAAGAAATGTATATTATGTGCACCATTTGGTATTTTGTTGGGTCATATTGTTTGCAGACAAGGCTTGATGGTAGATCCCGCAAAGATTGCCATCATTGTAAATATCCTAGCACCCAACTCAGTCAAGAAATTGAGGACAGTGCTTGGTCATATAGGGTATTATAGAAAATTCAACAAAGGCTATGCAAAGATCACAACACCTATGGAAAAGCTGTTAAAGAAAGAAGCGAAATTCCCATGGAATGAGGAATGACAGCAAAGTTTAGACACTCTTAAAGAGAAGATGGTCACAACACCCATATTAGTATTTCCATATGGGAACAAACCATTTCATGTACATGTGGATGCATCTAGCATCGCACTGGGGATTGTCTTAACACAGCCAGGAGAAGGGGGTATCAATCACCCTATCGCGTACTCAACAGAAATTTATCTACCATAGAAAATAACTACACCACTACAGAAAGAGAAGGATTAGCTATGGTGTATGCTCTATAGAAGTTCAGGCACTATCTATTGGGTGCCCCATTCAAGATGTTCACTGACCATTCCACTTTAAAATATTTGGTCAATAAGCCAGTATTAGGAGGAAGGATCTGCAGATGGTTACTCCTATTTCAAGAGTATTATTTTGAAATTATTGTAAAACTAGGAATATTGAATGCCAGACTTGCTCACCTATCACAAATAGACTTAGGAGAAGAACCAAGTAATTTAGAAGATAATTTGCTAGATGCACAATTTTTTTCTATCCAGATCGCAGATGAGTATTACGCAGATATTATTCACTTTCTCACTACAGGATGGGCACCAATTGACTTTACTAAGCAGCAAAAGAAATAGTTAGTTGTTAAAGCAACATATTTCACTTTGATCATAGGACATTTATAGAATTTAGGTCCAGATGAAGTCCTGGACAGAGGCGTTATGCCGCACGAGAAAGAGGCCATTATCAGAGGAGCACATTTAGGTACTGCAGGAGGTCATTTTGTAGGAACGCCGACTGCTTAGGAAATTCTAGTTGCAGGATTATGGTGGCCTACTTTGCACAAAGACACTAAGGAGTTTTGCAGATGCTGCGATATCTTCCAGAGGGTAGGAAACCCTTCGCAAAGAGATCAAATGCGACTGAGACCACAGATTACGCTGTGGGCATTTGAAAAGTGGGCTATAGATTTCGTGGGTCCTATCAACCCACCAGGGAAATGAACTAGTGCGAGATACATTATCACAGGAACAGAATACTTCACCAGGTGGGAGGAGGCCAAAGCAGTAAGGAATTGTGATGCTGCTACAGCCGCAGAGTTCATTTTTGAAAACATCATAAGTAGATTTGGATGTCCAGCAATTTTGATGAGTGATCAAGGAACACACTTTCTTAATCGCACTATTCAGGCCTTGACAAAGGAATTTGAGATACATCATCATAAGAGCACTCCCTACCACCCACAAGCTAATAGTACGGTGGAGGATTTTAACAAGATTCTAGAAAATGCTCTTACTAAGATCTGTAACAACCAAAGAGATGATTGGGACCTTAGGGTCAATGCTGTATTATGGGATTATCGGACTACATGCAAGAAACTTACAAGACACACACCTTTCAGCTTGGTGTATGGACAAGAGGCTATTATTCCTATGGAATATATTATTCCCAGTTTAAGAATTGCTCAAATTATTGAGATGGATGATACAGGTACGATGAATGAAAGACTAGTGTAGCTGCTTACCTTAGAAGAAGACAGATTCATCGCGGGATTTCATCAAAAAGTGCAGAAGGGACGAGAAAAATCTTGTCACGACAGGCACATCAAGAGCAAGATTTTTCAGACAGGAAACCTGGTGCTCCTTTATGACAACATCTTTTTTAAGTTTCCAAGGAAGTTGAAGACACATTGGTTGGGGCCATATCAGATTCAGCAATTCATAGACGGAGGTGTTGTTCAGCTCAGTAAACTGAACGGGGAGCTTGTCCCTACTTTGATTAATGGCAGTAGGCTTAAGATTTATAGTGATAGCCACTCCACCTCTAAACCCTAACTCAAAGAACTAAGTGGTGCAGATGTCCAGTGTAGTTGAAAGGAGGCATCGCACCCATAATTAGTCTACAACCCCCCCCCCAAAAAAAAAGTTCTAAGTAGAAGGAATCGCAGCAGGAAAGTTTATTTTGCACAAGTCATAGGACGCTTGTGGAGTTTTTGAACGTTGCGGAGTCTCATGCCAACTTTTTGTTCTAGGAAGATGCGGTGTGACATCACAACGATGCAGTGCGACATCGCAGTAAGGCGATGTTCCCCATGCCACGAAGACAATTCTAAAAAGGAACAGAGGGCTAGTCACTTCGCCCTCTGACAAGCAATTAATCTAGATATGACAGGTATATGTTTCCCTAGATTTGGAAACAGTACAAGGATTGTCCTATATTTGGTAAATATTGGTCGAGACCGGTGCCTGTACACAATTTTCAAGGGAGATTTGATCGGATTTTTAGCATTTAATGAGGATCGAGGCACCGGGTGTTATCTTGTCCATGCAATAAATGCCGCCAACGGGTCCAGCTTAAGCGACCTTTGCTTCAAATATTACTACCTTCACTATAAATGCATAGATCATTCAAACATAAGGGTTACTTTTGCGATTTCTGAGAGTTATAGAGCAATTTGTAGAAGTTTTCCCTGTGTAGAGATACTCTAGTTACAAAGTGCTACTCTCCCCATTTTCACAGCCATTACCAGTCCAGAGTACTGCACCAGATGGTTTATGTCTGAGAAGGAACCTTTAGAATACGTTGTGCGATGATTCCAGTGGGGTGGCCTCGAGTCTTCTATGACAATGCCACCCAAGGTTGTGAAACTAGGTGCACCACAGGTCAGGAAGACGCCAAGGATGAAGAGTTAAGCTCAGATAGTAGAAGAGTCTAGCCCAGAGCACAAAGAAGAAGTTCATATGGCAACAGTATACATTGTGTCGCGAGTTGAGGATGCACCAGAGGTAACCATTCCCAACGATGCTAAGTTTCCTATTCCGCTACCGCTGATTGATTCTCGTGTACAAAAAGATGGAGAACTGTTAGGATATGTCCATGTTCTCAAATTTACATACTATAACCTTGGAGACAGTAAGACATATCCTCAGTTTTGGACGGATCAGTATCTTATGGTTCAAAGGAACCCGAGGACTGATGCAGATGAGTTACTTCCTATGGAGCATGTCCAGATTCTTGAGCAGTCAGGCTTACTCAATTAGTTGAAAATACCACATTTTGGACGAGGTGCAGAGGTTAATGCCGTGGTGCATGTGCTACTTTCCTGTGTACATGGAGGTTACCTCTGGCTAGGTAATAGGGTTGATCTAAAATTCGATTTGATACACCACATCACTGGGCTGTCCAAGATCGGTAAGGACCCTCAAACACATATATCATGGAAAAGCAAGGATACTAATCTACCAGCGCTTCTCGTTAACAAGTACAAGCTACAGAGAGGAGGTCGGGCTTATGACCTCGCAGCCCTAGTAGATGATACACTCAGATTTATAGCCATTTTTCTTGTAGGCAGACTGTTAACCAAAGTACGCCCGAAAGAAGTCACAGGATCAGTAATTCACCTCGCCGTGCAGGTCACAGAAGGTGAACAATTTAATTGGTGTTTGTTTTTATTAAATATTTTTCTTCAATATTGTTTTATAGCGCAGGATGAGCCAAACCACCCCTTCCATTTCTCGTGGCTGCTTATATTATGTGCATTCATCGGGTGGAGAGAACCACCCCATACCCAGTTCCTACAGCTACGAGGTGGAGAGTGCAGAGGCGCGTGGTATGCAAACTTATGGGAAAGAAATAGTCCAGCCAAGAAAAAGATCAACATGATAGTATTCTATGAATACTATAAGATGCCGTAGCAAGTCATCTAGGAGACATCGTGGCTCAACACAGAGGTTTTTGATATGTATCACAACCGACTTGATTTTATTCTGGACAAGCATACAGTATATCTGAGGCCGAAAGGGCTTAGAACGGATAACTAGGCTATTGTTGCGTTCAGGACGACAGTGCAAGATGTAGAATATGTCATCAAAGACTTTGATGAAGAATGGAAGAAGGCATTAGAATATGCCACAGCAGGAACTGTACCAACAGATACCGCACCGTTAGATCCATTAGACAAAGGAAAGGATAAGGTGGGTTCCAAGAGAAAAGATGCAGTAGAAGTGCCACCAGCGGCACAAAAGAGGAAAAAAGGAAAATCCTCAAAGCCAACTATAGAGACCACACTAAAAGAGGATGACTATGATATCATCGCATCGAGATTGAAAGAGGAGATGCGGGACTCATTTCAGGCAATGCAGACATCGTAGGACAAGCTACAGAGCACGATATATAAGCAGCTTCTAGAATTGAAAGAACTAACTAAGAAGACTGCAATGATGTAGACTCATCCAGTAAAGATGACAGCAGGAGAAAGCTCAACACCATCGATTTCCCGCGAGGAAGTCGTTGCAAAGGATCGCACCAATACAGTTTTGATACCGCTAGGGAGCATCTGATTCCCTGCTTCGATGATTGATGTAAAGATACAAGTTAGAAAACCTGTCGAGGTTAATATGGCATAATTCCCCATTGATCGACTACAGATGATCCAGTAGCAGATAGCCGTAGAGCTCAGGGATAGAGAGCTTGCGACTTATAAGCAGAACACTCACCTGAGACAACAGAATACAGAGCTCACCACAGGATTTTAGAGAAAGGCGGAGAAGTTAAGAGTATATGAAGAAAGAGAACAGGATCTAATTCAGGTCCTGTAGAACATCACATTGAAGTTACCCCAGTGTAACATCGAGTTTTCCTTGCCTCTAATGCAGAAAGTAAGAAAAATTGCAGATAGAGCAAAGGCTCTGGAAGAGACAATGGCCAAAATGGAGGAAGACCACAAGGCACAGATTGATGAGCTTGAGGCTTGAGCACCAGCAATTCCTGAGGTAGACAGGAAGTAAGGGCACAGGCCTTTAGACTCACTTCAACACAGATGATGTAGAGTCATTACTAGCTGATGCGACGAAGACATGGTCGGAGCTAGAAAAGCTCCCAGATAGACTGGATTCGCAGCAGAGCATCCAGAACATATAAAATGCAGTAGCAGCAATGAAGGAAGAAGTAAAGAGCTTAGGAGCTCTTACAAAGATGAAGAAGATGATAGAGATGAACCATTTGCAATAGGAAGCATAGCGGTTGAGAGAAAAAGACATACAATTCAATAATATGCTTCAACCATATCAGGAACAAATCACAGAGTTGGTCGATGTGGTTGAGAAGAAGGTCAAGGAGTTCACTACAAGAAAAAGTGAAATTGATAGTGCAAAATACCCCATGATTAATCAAGTCATGCTTGAAGCGGCACAAGACTATGTCGAAGCTATGGACAAAGATGTCGTAGGACTCAGGGAGAGATTCGCAAGGACTTCGCAAGAAGCCAAGGAGAAGCTACAGAAAGAGAAATCAGATGTTAGTGGCTCGAGGACGAGCCACAAGTAAGTGTTAGGGGACTGTTAGAGTAGGGCCCCGTAGCTATAGGAAAAGCTACTATATCGGAACAAGAAATTCAAAGGAAATAGTACCTGAAGTGGTCGAGAAGAGAGCTCAACCACTGCATTTAAGGCAGCGACAACGAAAGGAGGGCTCAGCTACCCTCATGAATGGAGAAGGAGCTACGAGCCGAGGTATTAAAGACAAAGGACAGAAGGGAAAAAACCAGGGAAGTAGCTTCCATACCCACGATCAGCGTCAAACATCGTGGAAGACTACATAAATCTGCAGTGTGACCAGTAAGCGGCAGTTCAAAGTACATATAGGTCGACTTGTCATAGTTAGGGTTTTGGGTTACTGTTGGGATAGGCCCACAATTTTGTATCATGGTGAGACATTCGGGGCACCTATTTGAGCATGTATTTTGTATTATGAAGGGTTATCCAGCCAGATAGTTAGCTCGTTAGCTAGACAATAAGCTAGACTGTTAGTCAGTATAGTGAGACATTGAAGAAGAGTCGAGCTCTGGTTCTGAGTTCAATCTGTAGTTATCTTACTGTAACCAGTGCCTGACTCCTTGAGTATGAATGTAACAATCCATAGGGATTTAGAGAGAGAGAGAGAGAGAGAGAGAGAGTATTGTAAGAAGAAATCAATATAGGAAGAGAAGAGATGTAAGAGAGAAGGGCTCCCGACTGAGTGCGTGGAGTTTCCCAGAAGATCTCAAGCTGCATAAGAGGTTGCAGCGGAACTGTATTAATCTCTCAAGATATAATATAAACACAGTTCCCGTGGACGTAGCTTCCTCCCTGTAAGTGAACCACATAAAATCCATGTGTTGTGCGAATGTTTCATGTGATTGTGCTATACTTATTTGCTATCTGTTATTCGTTACATGAACTTTTCTTACCAGTTAATGAATGTATGTATGCTATCCTTTAGTTGCAGTAACATAGAAGGTTAAATGTGAGTTGAATGTGTTAAGTATTATGTATATAAGTTTATCAGTGCTTGATTCACGACAACTAACAGTTAAAGTGTTAAGTGACTTCTGTATATTTAGTTTAGCAAGTTGAGCGTGATTAATGTTAAGCATGTTAGACTGTAGAGGCTAAGCAAAGTTGTTTAACACCTTGATGAAGGTTAACTGAGCTATTATACCTAGAAAGGAAGCCTCTGGACCTTGAGAGTTGATGAGCATATTAAGTCTTACTGTAGGAAATATCGCGGCGTAGAAAGGCGATATCGCACTAACGGAGGAGCTGCGGTGTGAGATATCGCAGGTTAAGAGTTGAGCAGAAGAGTAATTTTGCACATCATCCTAGAGGCTGCGATGCGATAAGATCCAGTCCCGTAGAAGAGTCAGCTAGGAAGAGAGAAACATCCCTTGTAGAGAGACTCAACTGGTTAAGTAGAGTCAGAGAACCCAGGATGCTGCAGAAACTGGTTGAGGAAACGTGATCTTCAGCCAACCCATCTAAGATCACTTCGGGTGAGATTTCAGGTCGTTCTGCGGTCTGTCGCTGAAAGGGCCAGTGAGCTGGGGGTTTTGTTGGTACAATAAAGTAAACCTGGGTATGCACAAGTTAAACCAACACTTCCTGATTACTAATCATAGGTGGTGGCACCACATTGTATTAACTAAGCTTAGGCGGTGGCACCGCTTATTTCCCATTGTGCATGTGTGGTTTCCTGTAGATGTCCAAAAACAAAAAGATGGTGAAAAAGAAAAGTTAAATAACTATGCAACTAGCATTAAAATCATGAATTAACAATATTTAAGAGCATTGGAAATCAGAAATATCAGATCTAAACAGATCTGAAGATACCAAACCAATAGCCACTAGACCAAGTAGTGGATTTGATTGAACTAATAAAAGAGGGGAGATTTGGATTTCAGACAAGTGTTTTAAGACTAAGGAACATCAGATCTGTTGAATCTCTTCCCCAACAGAGTCACCAGATTTGTTGTTAGGAATTTCGCACCTTCTGCGGACAAAATTTGTTCCTCTGGTCTGAATGGTTCAGATCTAGAACAAATAATTCACAACAAGGTTGGAAGAATTATCCTAGATACTATAAACACCTAGAATACGATCTTTGATGGAATGATGTGGCTATTCACCTATGGTGAAATATCTCTAAGAAAATACTTGAATAAACACATCAAACACAAAAGATCAAAAGTACCTGAACATCATCAATAGATCTATATCAGTGACTAAGGAATCTGATAATAAACATGCAATATTACACATAACAAGTATATGGGAAAGGAACCAACTTTGGATTGATAAATAATGAAATATTTTACAATCTATGCCTTATTTTTGATGCACTCCTCCACAAAACTGATGTCTTATCCCCAATAGATCCAACTTTCTCCTCTATGCTCACTCTATTCGATCAGGCCAGAATGTCAAAATGGCAGCATGGATTTTCTCTCTCCTCAACCATGGGGTATGAGCCTATTTTTATAGCCCTCAAATGGATAGAAATGGTTGCAATTTTGGTGGGTGAGGTGGATAGAATATCCCCACAGGATGGATCTCGAGCTCAAATGACCTAGGTGAATAGGGATAACGCCTGCCAGGAAGCTTCTGATTTGGAAGCTTCATGAAGTCTTTCTTTTTCAAATTTTACCAAGGGTGCCGCTCCTGCTCCTTGATGACATAGCATTGCTAGGGTATAACCTCTTCTCAAGCAAATGAAAAAGGAGGTGCCACTTCCTGTCTTCAACACAACTCAGGCGGTGTTGAAGAAGGTACCACTCCTAGGCTCAAGGGTAGAAGCAATGCTTGGTTTTTATATGCAAGTTTGACATTTGTATCAATGTTTTCACTTCAAGATTTGGGAATAAGGGAAAATATGGATGTTTAGGATACTATCACATGTTACTGACGAGATTTAGATGCAACAAAAGGAATTCGCAAAGGATGTGTAGAAATAAATAATGCGAAGAATAAATTTCCTAGCAGTGAGAACAAGGATAAAGGAATACTAGAGATAGCACACTCTGATGTATGTGGAACCATGTCCTCTAGTTCATTACGTGGGTATGTGTACTATGTTTCCTTTATAGTACTTGGATATATGTATTGAAAGGGAAAAGTGATTTTTTTAGGAAGTTCAAGGAATATAAAGTCTTGGTCGAGAACCAAACGGATAGGAATATCAAGACTCTAAGGTTAGATAATGGCGAAGAGTTCACTTCAGAAGAATTCGAGGAAATATACCAAGAGTCGGGGATTAAGAGGGAGTTCAGCACTCCATACAATCCTCAACATAATGGGGCTATGAAATGAAAGAACCGAACAATCATGGAGGAAACAAATGCTATGTTGCATGATCAGGATATTCCTATGCACCTTTAAGCAGAGGCAACAAGAAAAGTTGTGTATGTACAAAACTATACTCCTCATAAATTGACAATAAGACTCCTAAAGAGGCTTTCTCAAGAGAGCAACCAAAAGTCATCCATTTGAGAATATTTGGCTTCCTGGTGTACATAGATATCCAAAAAGGGAAAAGGACCAAGATTCATCCTTCTAGGAGGAAGGGTAAATTTGTAGGATACAATGATACATCAAAGGCCTATTGAATATACTTCTAAGGATTCAAGAAGATCGACATCAGTAGAGATGTAACCTTGGATGAATACTCGACATAATTCATATCTAGGACATTGATTCAGGAGGTTGAGCAACCTGAAGAGACAAAAGGCCAAGATATGGAAATTGAATAAGAAATTCCAGAGAACCATGAAGATCATGACATGAAATAACCACAAGATCTAGTAGAGACATTCCTTGAGGAATCCCACAAGAGGAAACCGACATGGGTACGAGAGATCATATGAGAAGCTAAAAGGTATGGCGTTCTAGAGGGAATATATAGAGAGAAAAAGAGGGAAAATACCTACAATAGCTATGTGGCTCTACTACGTGACATCATTGACAGAGAACCTTCCATCTATGAAGAGGCTACATAAAAGAAAGAATTGAAGGATGCGATGATCAAGGAATACCAGTCGATCATGAAGAATGATGTCTAAGAGATTGTTTCAAGTCCAAAAAAGAAGTATGTTGTGACTTCAAAGTGGATCTACAAGATCAAGCATGCTGCATATGGAAACATCGAGAAGCATAAGGAAAGATTAGTATCATGAGGCTTATCACAAAAGTAGGAATATACTATGAAGAGACATTTTAACCTGTGATAAGGTACACTTCCATTAGGAACATACTTGCTTTGGAAGCAGTTATGAAATAAAAAATACATTGGATGGATGTCAATACAACTTTCTTGAATCATGTAGTTGAGGAGGAACTGTACGTGGAACAACCAATTGTATTAGGGAAACATGATATGAATACGCATGTGTGCAAATTGAAGAAGGCCTTGTATGGATTGAAACAAGAATCAAGGACATGGTACGACATGATGGATAGATTCCTGATTAGATTGGGATTTACCAAGAGTAAAGAGGGTTCAAACCTCTAATTTATGGTGGAAGATGGAAAAACAGTGATACTCTTGCTATATGTTGATGACTTGTTTCTAATAGGAGAAGAGGAACTCGTTCAAGATGCAAAGAGGAGAATTGCTACAGAGTTCGATATGAAATAGCTAGGTATGATGCACTAATTCTTAGGTGTGGATGTGTGGCAGAGTGATGATGGGATATACCTTGGTCAAGGAAAATATGCAGCGCATATTCTGAAGAGATTTAGAATGATGGAGTGCAAGGAAATGACCACACCTATGGAATCTAACTTGAAGCTTATGAGTGATTCTTCATCTAAGTCGGTCGATGCCACAATGTATCGTCAGATGATTGGCTCATTGATCTATTTGATGAATACGAGACCATACATATGCTTTGAACTGAACACCCTAAGTCAGTTCGTGTTGGATTCGAGACATGTTTACCTGGAAGCTATGAATCGTATACTGAGGTACCTAAATGGTACAATGGATTATGGGATCAAATATGATGCAAATTAGAAGATTAACCTAAACAGTTATCTTGATTGATATTGAGAAGGTAGCGACAATGACAGGATGAGAACGTCATCTTCTTTATTCAGTTTGGGATCTGGCATGATTTCCTGGTTCAGTAAGAAGCAATCATGCCTAGAGTTGAGTACATTCGAGGCAGAGTATGTTGTTGATTGCTAGACTAGTTGTGAGGAAGTGTGGCTTAGAAAGATATTGTCTTACTTGTTTGATCTCCAGTTGGATGTGACTTGTATCTTCTGCAACAACCAAAGTTGCATGAAGATGTAAAAAATTCTTGTGTCCCATGAAAATTTGAAGCACATCGAGCTCAAGTTCCACTATATTAGGGATATGGTGTAGAGAGGAGCAATGAATCTCTAGTACATGGTAATAGATTAGAAGATAACCGATTTGTTGACCAAGACTCTTACGAGAGTGAATTTTGAGTAGTTCAGAGAAAGACTTGGTGTGACCCAAATAAAGATCCCTCGAAAGATGAACTTATGTGTTCTAGCATAGCTAGAGAGACAGGTTGTCTGAGCGTAAAATCATGGTGAAGCTCATAGGTTTCTCAGATGTAATCATCCTTGTAGGTTGTCATTAGATGATATCATTCCTTGCGAAGCTCATAGGTTATCCTTGGATGCAATCGGTCATGATATATTATAGAAGGATAATATCTCACATGGAAAATGAGATAGGTTGTTCGATTGGGAAAAATCCTGGTGCAGTAGGATGCTTAGATGTAATCAATCCTATAGGTTTTCCTCAGATGTAATCAGTCCTAGTGTAGCTCGTAGGTTATGCATGGACGTAATCAATCCTAAGATGGGTTATCCGAATGTAAAAATGAGACCTAATGTGGTACATAGTTTATTCAGATGTATAATGTCATGTGGGTTTTCTGAGTTAAAAATGAGACCTGGACTGGTATGTAGGTTACTTAGATGTAATACGATCGAAGCTTATCTGAACGGAAAACATCCTCGACGTAGGTTATTTAGATTTAATTCCTTGAGGTTTACCTAGAACGTAGAAAGTCGCGATGCAACATTTTGTTTGGTCATAATCAGTCCTTACATATATATCCATATATGTGTCCTCCCATGTTGAGATGATAAGGTCACAAAGCACGAGAGGTGCACCTAGGTGGTACTCTGATAGAAGGCAGGTCGACCGTGGATGATTTTTGTGTTTTGTTTTGTTTTTTGCAGGACAAAAGATATTATTTGAATAATACTAGATGAAGGTAGAAGAAATGGGTTATTTCCATGGAAATGTAAAGATGGTCGTTGACAGTTCCTACTTGATGTCTTGCTTGAGATGTGATAAATACCTAGTAGAGGACTAGGCCTATTTCCAACAAGAAAAAAGGGTTATCTCTATACAAACTTATGATGATGGATAGTGTAGCAGGGATTTGGTCCTTGCTATGTGTAGAAACGACTACCTTCTTTCTATAGGAAGGAAGGATAGGGTTTCTTTGGTGAAGGAAAAATCTGCAGGAAAGGGTTAGTGAACCATACAAAACCTTGCAATAAACCTGTTACAGAAATGAACAAATAACAACCCTGCAATGAAAATGTTAGCAAAAAAAAGGCTATAAGAAACTAGATTAAACAATAAGAAAGCATTGACACCATTATACCTATGCTCTTGTTGGAAGATGGGCCACCATGCCCTGGCATAAGATGCTACTTCTCAATGGAATGGGGTTTTGGCTAATGGAGCAAGGGAGAAAATGGAGGAGAGGGGTGAATGGCTTGAGAGTTGTGGGTCTCAAGGCACTCACGTGGGCAGAGTAACGATAGGCAAAGGATGAATGTTTTGAGAGTGACCCCCACCCTTGTATTTATAGCCTTTTCTTAATTTTTATGGTTTTAAGCCCTTGGTCAAGGCTTTAGCCCCTTTTTTGGACATTAGGCCCTTTTCGGCCATTGTTTATCTCCTTTAGGGTTTTTAAGCTCATTTTAGGGGTTTTAGCCCCTTTTTGGAGTTTTTACCCCTTTTGAGAGTTGTTTAGGCTCTTTTATGGGGTTTTAAGCCCTTTTTGGTGTTTTTGAGCCTTTACAAGGGTGTGGGGGTCAATGAAGGTAGTGAAATAGATGTCTTTGTGTTGTGTAGGTCATGTAGAGCTGATCGGGGCATTTTTTGGGTTAACGGATTGACCCCTGATGTGTGAGGGAAGGAGCTCATCGTATGGCCGACGAACATCATAGGATTTTCTGGGGATAGGTGGTGCTTCCTGGGCTGGGACATGGTGGCTTTTGATTTTTTTATTAATATGGTTCCCATCAATGGGTGAGATATAAATAATGTGTGAAATTTCTATGGATGAGGTGGGAATACCCATCCTCGTAACAATGTCAAAAGAATACTACGATCTATGCTCTAAAATGCAAGAGCTGATCATGTACAATTGTTGTTACATAGTGGTTGCTGAATAAGAGGCTGAAATACAATACTGATATGAAGAACTACTACATTGGATGCATGGAGTTCTCATGGGATGCTATATTTTCATAACTAATGGTCTACTGGATCTAAAATGGTCCATAACTATAGGGACTCAGTAATGGAGAGTCATAGTCTTTTTGGTACAATATGCTTCATCAATCATGAATTTATACTGAAGCATCGCTCTATGGGATTCTGAACACTGTCTCCAACGCAACCTAGAAATCACAAGGGACATGAACCTTTTTGGGTCCCTCAATAGACTCATTAATGTGCTAGAGTCAGGTGACATCCGGGGTCTTCGACCAAATACTGCACAGACCAATACCCTGTACGAATATCAATAGTGCGATGATGTAGCTGGAGTCGAGCACGTGAGACACAACCATCCCAAGAGGTACTAAGGACTTCTTCAAGTGTTCTAAGGAACTCATCAATGAGGTTAATGAAACTAGGATACATCGACCTCTGGGTATATCCTTTAGAATATATGTGTTGTCATTGACATAGGGAGACATGCAACTGGCCGAGGCAATGGTGTTTCCTTAACCAGAAGTGTGAGGGAGATAAGCAAAGGTGTGAGACAATATAGGGAGTGACACACTAAAATAGGGAACAGGGGCATGGAATCATTAGGGACTCAAAATTCTTTTGTTCAGAGTATGACGACAGGGTGAACCAGGTAGCAAATGAAACTGACTCATGGGAAAGGTATCATAGTTGTAATACCGGGGATGTAACTGCAGATGGGAAATACTTAGGGGAGATAGACACTTCTCGTATTGATGGGATCCAAGGAAGAGTCATCGCAAAAATACTATGAACAAAGGCAGCCCAAAGGGGGAAAGCTATCGAACTGTAACATGTGGGGTGGTGTTTAAGGGCACCGTTATGGTACGATCTCATGGATTTTTAGTGAGCCCGAGAAATTAAATGCTCGATGGTGATTAGAATTTTAGAAAGTATAAAGTCATGAAGAAGATTCCAATGGGGTCTCTTTTTCGTTCATAGTCTCATGTGCCCGAAAAATGTTAAAAGTGGGGACATGAGAGCTCACCCATCCTTTAGGGGATCAGATACTTCTTTACCATTGGTAGTCCAATCAGGAAAGAAAGGAAGCACAGGTGCTTGACAACATTTTCATTCTTGTAGGAGTCAGAAAATAACTTAACAAAAAATCCGCTATGGTCCACCAAGTCGGGGGCACTAGTGGTGCCCCTTGGCGAGACAATGAAGGGTTGTCAAAGGTGACCACCTGTGCAGTATGGACAGAGTAGGTGGCTCTTGAACATACCAATACATGGAATAGGAGGTTTGTGGATAAGGTACGCAAATCGATGCGGTCAAGGAACATAGATTGATGCTATAGAGGCATGCAAATCGATGCCACAGAGGCACGCAAATCGATGTGGCAAAGGCACAAAAATCGAGGTGAACTCTAGGAAAAGGTTGGGAGAATAAAGTATTGAACATGAGACAATGGTTTCATCAAAAGACAAAAGACAAAAAAATGAATGCAGAGGTGTGAGGGGTGTCTCCAACAGACTCTGGATGACTCGGACTAGCAGCTAATGATTTTTCCCCTAGTGGAGTCATGCACAGGGAAAAAATAGACCAAATGGGGGCCTATGGATAGGGACCTAGCTCAATGTACAATGTGTGATTCACATGGTAATACAAAAATCAATGTGACTTCAGAAATACGGCCCAAAGAATCAGTAGGGAGGGAGGTAGTCTAGAAGGTTGTCTCTCGACCCAGGAGCTTTTCCCACAATGGTGGCAGCATCCTATTCTTGCAGAGGATGATCCATACACAAGCATGGAAACCCAGGGAGATACGGAGAGGCCTTCATCTCTAGGACAAGTTTAGGGACCTGATGGTATGCTAGCATTGTGGTAGCTAGATCATACATGCATCATATAGTGTGCATGTGCAGATGTGGGACCACACCCTCTAGTGGGATACCTGTGGTGCAGGGGAAGAGATCATATCTAATTCTCAAATGCAAATGATGCAATAGATTTTTACAATGGACTCACTACAACTAGAAGTAGAATGGATAACTAACTTGTGGTAAAAACGATGCAAAACAAAAAGGAAAAATCTACATTATAAGGAACTCATAGTGGTTATATCAGGCATATACTCTCTTGAGGTGGAGCCTGTTGCCTGGCTTCTTCAAGAGTTGACTATCTAAGTTAGAAAAGAGGTATGCCCCCTTACAGAGATGAAGGTCGTTAGGAAGGGAGGGTGATGAAATATGGTCTTCAATGGGAAGAATCGGCTCCAGACCATAGACTAAGTGAAATGGGGTGAAATCGGTGGTGTTTTTAGAGATCTCTCCATCATCGCAAAAGTGGTCTCGAGATAGATTAGGTGGATATTCCACGACTGATGAGGTAGAAGGGAAATTGGTGCTAGAGATCACAAAAATGGTATTGGTTGTGGTTTTGGTGGCCTCGCCATCAGTCTCTATTGGAGGAAGAGGGCAAGGAATGGAGACAGGAGGAGTCTTTGATGGACCCGGAGGTAGGGGCAACATCATCTCAATTAGCTGGACAAGAGTCAACAAATACTGGGGCCTCAGAGGTAGGTTAGGTGGTTCAAGGTACCACATAGGAACTTCCAGTGTGAAATACTATAAATTGCAGGTTTCCAAGATAGACTTACTCATGATCTCGGATGGTAGGAAAAGGAAAAGGAAAAGGATCATGTTGAGTGGGAATGAACCCCATTGTTTCCCTGGTAACTGAGGTTGAGGTTATGACTGAGGTTGTAGCTATGGCTGGGGTTGCGGATGCAGATGGAGATGTGGCTGTGACTATGGTTGGTGCTACGGATGGAGATGTGGCTATGACTGCGGTTGGTGCTGTGGCTGTGATTGGTGTTGCGGTTGCAGTTGGGTTTTGGGTATATCAGTGCTAGAGGATAGCATGCACAATTCCACAGTATAACTTGGTGTCGGTGCAGGTGACATGAAGGGGATGGGAGCCATCATAGAGGTGTCAGTGAACAACCCAAGTCCTATGTTCAATAATTGTGGGGAGACTATGTTGTTGATAGTAGTGTCAACGATAGGTATAACGTTAGCTAGTGACATTGGCTCCTGCGGATCATGGTAAGTCAGTTGATTCACCATCACAATATTATCATCATGAGGGAAGATAATAAGGTGAAACATGGTGGATTCCACGTCTCTCATGGCATACATGTAGCTTCATCCCAAGAGCACGTTATAGTCCAACTATGTGTTGACCACCTCTATGTCAATTAGGACTATCTTCCCTGCTAAAGTTATGGGGACATGCGGAAGGATGCCTTAGGATCTAGTGGGGTGGAAAACATAAGAATGGAGTGTAGTAGTGGACAGTTGAAGGGTAGGGGACCCGATTTTATGCCAGACAGATGTTGACATAACACAGGTGGATGCCTCTTCATCGATGATGCATCGATGGACCACCAAATTCTGGATTGAGACCTAAATTTGGAAGGCGATGGTGGATGGAATTCTGGGTTCTCCTTGATCTAAATTGAATGTGATCAATTTGGAATCGGAGGGGTCCACTGCACCTAGTGCAGATAACAACACTTTTCACTGTGGCAGGCACGTTTTGACCACCTTAAGAGCTGACATGGCTATAGGTGACTGGGCCAAGTCATCAACAATGCTATAGTTCATTATAGCTCTAGCCATGGAGTTATTAGCAATCCACCACATGGGGGGTCATGGTCCTCGGGTAGTCCCATCAAAGGGAGGTGTAGGAAGATGAAGGGAAATGTTGGTGGTGTTGGACATGGATGTCGTTGATGGGTCATTGGTTTTTGTAATGGACCCATATTGGTTCCTCCTAGTCTGCAAGTTGACCTCTTCAGTTGTCATTGCTAGAGGGTGAAGAACCCCTTTCTCTATAGGAGGGGCTATAGCAGGGGAAAGTGGGGGAATGGGTGTGGTTACTACCAACCCTTGGAGTGGTAACGAGTTCTGGAGCACCATGGGTGGAGGTCTTGGTGGTGCTGGGTTAGGTTGAGATGGGACTACTGCATTGGTTCTGCGCTGCTATTTGTTCTGAAAAACCTGTTTGGCATGACCCATGAAGGGGCACTCATGTTTATAGTTCTCGTAGACGTCGTATAGTTTGCACAGTTGATTTTTTCGTAACGTAGCATTTCATCTAGGTGGGTTAGGTTGTTGGGGATTTTGAGCTGGTCAGTTTCTCCAGTGTTGTTGGGAGGATTTGGATGTGGGTCACCTACTTGCAATTGGTTGTTACCCTAATTCCTAACTCGGTTGTTTCTACCTTTCCCTGGTTGGTTATTCGGGACTGGTTGGTTGGGACAATTCTGCTGAGCAAAAACATGTCCCATGGGTGCTGAAATGGCTTGTGCATGTG
Source organism: Pseudotsuga menziesii (assembly GCA_001517045.1). Taxonomy (NCBI): domain Eukaryota; kingdom Viridiplantae; phylum Streptophyta; class Pinopsida; order Pinales; family Pinaceae; genus Pseudotsuga; species Pseudotsuga menziesii. Next base: position 377,647 of record LPNX010256864.1, on the reverse strand, counting down.
GCGCATAGTAGATTGGGAGAGCTTAAGGGGCTACAAATCCAGTCATTTGTACCAAATGATATTGTTCTGGCCAAGTTAGTGCATGGACATGATGTTGTGGCATTGGTTGTGTGTAGGAGTTTGTGGCTCCAGAATGGGACATCATCCTGGAATAGTCAGGTAGCAAGTGAGTTTGCACAACACTAGGGGTGTTGCTTGTGTGTGGTGGCATACTGTGAGGTGTCACATAGTACGGTTGGTGTTGGGAGACGGAGCCTATGATGCCATCCATAGCATGGGATGCCCCCGTGGCATTGCGGTGGGAAATGTCAGCCCAAGGGGCATCTGGAATAATTATGTAAAGATATCCAGACTAGGCATATATCAAGTCAAATTGCTGGGCCTCCAAGATGGACTCCTCTTCAGATTGGGGATGTTCAAATGCGACGTCATTTTCTATAGGTGGTAGCAAATTTTTTAGGAACCAATCCAGGAAGATCCTGTCGTCAAGCCAAATCTTACATAAACTATGGTGTCGCTTCCACTCATGGATGTGGCTGGTTATGGGGGTCGTATTATTCTAGCAGTAAGATAGCAAGATCTCTACCACTTTGGTGTATTTGATGGGGCGTTGGAAATACTGCAGGAACAAAAATTCCAAGGAGTTAAATTCTGGGTACTTGGCTTGTGGTAGCTCAATGTACCACTTGGCTACAACACCTGTTAGGGTGTGTTGAAAAATCCTAAGTCTAATTGAATCATCTACGATATTGTTTGATGAGAACCATAGGTGAACTGTCATTATATGGTTTTGGGGGAACTCCCCTTCCTTCCATTTAAACTTAGGGATGTCTGAGGGGAGATTGGCTGGCATGGCAGGCCAAAAGGCTTGATGATAGATAGGGTCATTGGTTAACCTAGCCAAGTCAGGAAAGTTGAGGCCTACCATGAAAGGGAGGTTTGACCCAAGGTTAATACGGGAAGGACCTACAATGGTAGTGGGGTTCACAAGAACATGATGTCCTTGCATGATTGGGGGTACTTGTGCGACAGTTATGGACGGGACACTGCCCCCAGGTATGGCAAGTATGACAATGTGAGTGGAAGGGCCACTTCCCCTAGGTATGAAAGGCAAGACAGTGTCAGTGGAAGAGCCACTAATGGGTTGCGGACTCACCATAGTGTTTGTGGCAGTGCTAGGGTTGCTAGTTGCAATTGTGGTTGCAATGTGAGGCATGGATGTAGGTCTACTGCCAACCCTCCCTCCAAAGAAGGGGTTAGGATTTACATCATCCATGGGGTTAGACGGTGTGGTGTGTAAATGTGGCTCGGATTGATAGGAATCCGAGTCAGAATTAGAGGTTGTATGGCCTTCTGATGGTGGGGAGGGTTTTCCAGAGTGGTCTTGACGGTGATGGTCTAAAGACCCGAACTAAGGTGGATTTCCTCTTAGGCGTTAGGAAGACCATTGTGGATCAATGGTGTCTGTTTGATAGTGATTGGTAATGAAATTGGACCCCGGTTTCAATGGTTTCCTATTGGCTTATAGGTGGTCACTTGGACACCAAGACTCCCAGAAGATAGCGCTTGGATTTTTCCTGATGGGCATTCTAGTCAATAAGTAGGGGTCATTTCCCATTTCACTTGGAAATTCCTCTCATTGGCCAGCTACTTTGGGGTTCCCTTGGTACTCCTCACAATGAGTTTCAGGACTGAGCCCAAGTACTTCCCACTGTTAAGGCAGTCAGGAACTTATGTCCTCAAAGACTGCAAAGCTTTTGAATTAATGTAAATTGATATATTTTAATCGGTTTGCTCGGCAAAATGAACTGAGTTTGGTTGGCTTAAGTGGTTTTCATGTTTAATGTATAATGTTGTTCATTTAAATTTATGTTATTAGTTTGGTGACTACAATTATGGTTTATGAATACTTCGCAAACATTTCTAGTTTGTTGCAGAGGTTACAGAATGGGAAACCTGTTATGAAAGAATCAGTGAACTTTTGAAACAGAAATATTTAAACATGCTAGTAATGAACCTGAATTATTGCAAACCTGCTAGGTGACTACCTTACGCCTGTATTCATCTTCGACTAGGAAATAGTGTTGGGATCTCAACACAATGGGACTAAGCCCACCTGTATATCCTCAAGTCACTCTTCAAGTGTAAGATCAGTCAATAGGGAGGACACAAATGCCATGCAACCCCCAACGGTCTCCACCCCCTCTACCGTCCAAGTCACCTATTTTTAGTGGTCTTAAGAAATAAAAAGTACAATTTCTTATTAATATACAATACCGACCGTTCGTCTTATCTCAGAATACCCCAGAGGGTTATGACTAAGTAGAGGAGGAAGGGTTTCAACAAAAGGTTAATTTCCAATTCTTTAAGTGAAAAAACTGAAAATTAAGTTACAATATTTAAGCTAAGTTCTACAATAGATTCATATGCATTAAAAGCTAACCAAATATATCATCAACTTACAAAAATTGTTTGCAGGAAGAAAAAGGCTACTTGACAATAGCGGCAGGGCCAAAAATGGCAGTCCAAATAGCAAAAAATTGAACCCTAAGAGACAGGTCACTCTTTTCGGGGGTAATGTAGCGAGGGGATTGCTCTTTTTCTCCCAAAATAGGTGAATAGGTTGCTCAAAAACTTACAACTAGAGCGACTGGGCTCCTGGGAGTGAGTTCACTCTTTTCAGGCCCAAATGAGCAACTAGGTCGTGCTTTTAAGCCCGATATGAGTGAACTAGCCCGTAAATTGAAAACTTTTAGAAGCAGAGCTAGGAATGGCCGAACAAGATCGGTTAGGAATTAAGGGGGCTTGGATGGAAATGTAAATGAAAATAATAGATATCTAAACTAGAAATAAACATAAATCTAAACTAGGTTAACAAAATTCTGAAAAGAAACTGTAAAAAATTAGGGATCCTTTGGGATCAACCTGGTATGGTCGCCAATATGTAGTAGGGATTTGGCCCTTGCTACATGCAGAAATGACTACCTTCCATATATAGGATGGAAGAATAGGGTTTCTTTAGTGAAGGAAAAACCTATAGGAAAGGGTTAGTGAACCATACAAAACCCTGCAACAAACCTGTTATAGAAATGAACAAATAACAACCCTACAATGAAAATGTTAGAAAAAAAAAAGCTAGAAGAAACTATATTAAACAATAAGAAAGCATTGACACCATTATACCTATGCTCTTTCTAGAATATGGGCCACCATGCCCTAGATCAAGATGCTACCTCTCAATGGAATGGGGTTTTGGCTAATGGAGCAAGGGAGCAAATGGAGGAGAGGGGCGAATGGCTTGAGATATGTGGGTCTCAAGGCACTCATGTGGGAAGAGTAATGGTAGGAAAAGGATGAATGTTTTGAGAGTGACCCCCACCCTTGTTATTATAGCATTTTTTAATTTTTTGGGGTTTTAAGCCCTTGGTAAAGGCTTTAGCCCCTTTTTTGGACTTTAGCTGGAATATTTCACCTCCTGTGGATAGTAAGGCGTTCCACTAGTCTGAATGGTTCAGATCCAAAACAAATAGATCATAGAGGCTGATAACTCTCCCTAGACGCTGTAGATATCTGAAATACATGGCTTTGATAGTCCACCTGTGTACCTGCAATCAAGCTCAACACAAAATGAATCAAAGAAACAAGAATATGATCTACTAATATATGCTAGTGACTAAGGAATCTAGCGATATATATCTGAAATCAAACGTCAACAATATATATGGGATAGAAAATCAAATTGCATTAGAAATATGAAGAAGTTTACAACCAAGCCTTAGTGTTGACATGCATCTCCATGAAACCATCTCGTCATCCCAAAACGCACCGACTATAGCTCTCTATGCTCTCTCCAAATGATCTTGGGCCAAGAATCAATCCAACAACATAATAATACCTTCCAATGTTCTCTCCTCAACCATGGATATGAGCTCATATTTATAGGGCTTTAATGGATAGAGATGGTTGATAAATTAGTGGGTGAGGTGGCCTCTAAGATCCTAGGATGAGGGATCTCGAGCTCAACCAACCCACAGCAGTAGGGATAAGGGATATCTCAAGGCTTATCATCTAGAAGCCTCAAGAAGCTTCTCTTTTTCCCTTTTTACCCAGGGTACCACACTTATCCTTCTATGGAAGAGTGGTTATGGTAATAAACTCCTATGGACCAAGGGAAAAGTGTGGTGGCACTGCTTGTGTACAACTGATGAAAGGTGGTGCGATCAGGGGTACCTCTCCTAGATAACAGGGCATGCGTGGTGCCGGGAATTTGTATGACGGATTGATAAAAAAACCATTTAGTTTTCACTCCAGAAGCTAGGATTCATGGCAAGTAGATATGTCAAATGTCTTATCACATGATGGTGACAGGATTTTGGTATAACAGGATGCCCCCCAAAGCATGAGTCTTAGAGTGATAGGATAAACGAGAGCTTTGAGAATAAGTTGTCGCCAGGAGATGAAAATGTCAGCTTGATCGGAGTATGCAGTTAAGTAGGCATCTATAGTACATCGGTATGTTGACTCATAGACACAAGTAACCAAACTCATAGCTGCAGACCAATACAAGGCAGATCCATGAGTGGAATAAACAAGCATGGCTACTAGAATACAGCGTAGATCGAGGTGATAGAGGACTCAAAATTGGACATAGTTACCAAACATACAATGTATATCTATGTCATATAGACACAAATTTGAGCATAGCCACGACCATACAAATGTGGATCCATGATAGATATACAAAACTGCATCACAACCTGGGGAAAAAGAAATCAACATTTTTAAACAAATTCCCAGGGTCTTCGTCTCGTCTTCCACAAAGTATGATTCTATCCATGTGATTACAATGATCTAAAATCGAACATGGTAGAAACCAATTGATTACCAGCCAATTATGTGAACCACTAATAAGTGTGAGGGAGATCACCATTAATGTCAATGATTCCCAAGGTACCTTAGTACAATCTACTTAGTGCGAATAGATGTCCTGATGTCAAACACTGAGTTGATTCTATCGATGAAAGGTCAATGATGTGACCCTATGTTGAGAGCAAGAGGATCTGTCATTAAGGAATACAGATCTCAAGGTACTAAATATTGTTTCTAAGACTATTTCCTGGATGATGAGCTGATGTCAACGAGAATAGTCTCATCGAAGGAGGGCCATGATGAGTCCCACATCGATGACACGAAACTCAGAACATAGTTCTGGAATGATGTGAATGTAGTAACTATAAGACTAACTCAAATATACTGAAACAAAGACTATGTAGACTACAGAGGTAACACTTCTTCAGATCCCCTTTGAACATCAGGTAGCATGACAAAATGACTTGGCAACATGACTAGACAGGACAGATACATAATGCAATAGTGGACAATCCATTCTTTTGAAAGACTCAAAGGATTGGCATGACTCATGAAAGTGGATCATCATGGATATCAGCTGAATACCCAATTGATTGACATGATTTTACAGACAAGTGCAATGTTCAAAGGTAACGACAAACAACTGCCATTATTTGCAAAATGATTTCCTTCGCATTTTCCCCCATCATGATTGATGAGTGCCTCTTTTCGGTTTTATGAGTTCAAAGAGGGTAACAAACACTCGATATAGATTTTTAGAAGACAAGTCCAGTCTCATATGTTTTATGAACCTGAGAGAGGAGGGGTTCGTTCCCAAAATGGGTCTCTCAATCTTTAATTTAATGAGTCCACTGAAAGAAAACTCGGTATCGTTCATGTTTAGATAGTCTGAACAAAAAATGAAGAAGACTCCATGAGGCTCCTTTTTTGTATGATTTAGTCTCTAAGGCCTCAAAAATGATAAAATCATACCTTAGAGAACTCTTCTAGTCATGATTGGCTGGAATGTTCTTTTCTCGTAAATAGTCCTATCCGAACTAAGAAAGAGATAACCTACCGTTGGACGGACGACTCTTCAAATACTTTAATGAGTGTGAAGAAGACAAGATTACTCGACGATCTTTTTGTATCTAGGGATCCTAAAAAGGGTTTAAAGAGAAATCCATTATCCTTTTTCATGTTTTAATCCAAAGCATGAAAAAGTAATAAACTAAGCTCAAACCACTTTTCATGTTTTAACCAGAGCATGAAAAATGAAAAGTAAGCTCAACACCATCTTACTGTTTTTAACGAGATTGAAGATCAGTTGAAAGAATGCTCAGGGATTGGTTTCATTTTTACGCAAGATTGAAACCAATAGGTAAACTTATGCTTGAAAAATCCCATTAACATGACATACAGAGGTTGGAATCTTTCCCCCAGCATGATTGCTAGCGAAGCCTACCCTTAGCATGGTTGCTAGCGGCTCGACATGCCCCCAAGCTTCCTTTCATCTGACTATTCTTCTTCCATACCCAACCTAAAAATTTCGTTACTAATGTCAATATGTTCACCAGGGGGGTAGGAAGAACGAGAATCGGGCAGGAAAAGTTTCAATTTCTAACACTAAAGTGAAGACTCGAATCAAGGGAAGGGGATCTGTTTCATTTTTACACAAGCTTGAAACATAAGGTAACTATGCTTGGAACATGGTTTCATTTTTATGCAAGCTTGAAACCAAAAGGTAAACTATGCTTGAGGAGATCCATTTCATTTTTTAACGAGCTTGACATAGAATGGGAACTTTGCTCAAAGGAATCTGTTTCATTTTTTAACGAGCTTGACATAGAATGGGAACTTTGCTCAAAGGAATTATTTCATTTTTATGCAAGCTTGAAACAGAAGGTAACTATACTAAAGGAAACCTACTTCATTTTTTAATGAGCTTGAAATAGAAAATGAACTATGCTCAGGAATGATTTCATTTTTATGCAAGCTTGAAACCGAAAGGTAAACTATGCTTGAGGAGATCTATTTCATTTTTTAATGAGATTGACATAGAATGGGAACTTTACTCAAAACATGGTTTCATTTTTATGCAACCGTGAAAACAAAAGCATAAACTATGCTTAAGGAGTGGTTTTATTTTTTAACAAGCTTGAAACCAAAATTAAACTATGCTCTAGACATGGTTTCATTTTAACGAGCTCAAAGATCAGTTAAAAGAATGCTTAGGGATTGGTTTCATTTTTATGCAAGCTTGAAACCAATAGGTAAACTTATGCTTGAAAAATCCCATTAACATGACATACCAAGGTTGGAATCCTTCCCCCAACATGATTGCTAGCGAAGCCCACCCCTAGCATGGTTGCTAGCGGCTCGACATGCCCCCATGCTTAGTTTCATCTAACGATTCTTCTTCCATACCCAAACTAAAAACCTGGTTACTAATGTCAAAATGTTCACTAGGGTGGTAGTAAGAACAAGAATCGGGCAGGTGAAGGTTCAGGTTCTAACACTAAAGTGAAGACTCCAATCAAGGGAAGGGGATTTGTTTCATTTTTACACAAGCTTGAAACAGAAGGTAAGTATTCTTGGAACATGGTTTCATTTTTATGCAAGATTAAACCAAAAGGTAAACTATGCTTGAGGAGATCTATTTCATTTTTTAACGAGCTTGACATAGAATGGGAACTTTTCTTAAAGGAATCTATTTTATTTTTTAACAAGCTTGACATAGAATGGGAACTTTGCTCAAAGGAATGATTTCATTTTTATGCAAGCTTGAAACAGAAGGTAACTATGCTAAAGGAAACCTATTTCATTTTTTAACGAGCTTGAAATAGAAAATGAACTATGCTCAAGAATGATTTCATTTTTATGCAATCTTGAAACCAAAAGGTAAACTATGCTTGAGGAGATCTATTTGATTTTTTAACGAGCTTGACATAAAATGGGAACTTTGCTCAAAACATGGTTTCATTTTTATGCAAGCTTGAAACCAAAAGCGTAAACTATGCTTAAGGAGTGGTTTTATTTTTTAACGAGCTTGAAACCAAAAGTAAACTATGCTCTAGACATGGTTTCATTTTTATGCAAGCTTGAAACCAAAAGTGTAAACTATGCTTAAGGAGTGGTTTTAATTTTTAAACAAGCTTGAAACCACAGGGAAAACTATGCTCTAGACATGGTTTCATTTTTATGCAAGTTTGAAACCAAAAGCGTAAATTATGCTTAAGGAGTGGTTTTATTTTTTAACAAGATTGAAACCACAGGGTAAGCTATGCTCAGAACATGGTTTCATTTTTATGCAAGCTTGAAACCAAAAGCGTAAATTATGCTTAAGGAGTGGTTTTATTTTTTAATGAGCTTGAAACCAAAACTAAACTATGCTCTCAAACCTGCTCCTACCCAACATGATATTCATAGGTTGGTAGGTTGCCCCTATTTCATAAAAGCTAGTGGCTTAGCTCCATTTTTATGTCTATGTACTAGAGCCATGCCCCCAATTTTATCTATGATAAGAAGAAGTTAACTAGAAGAAGGGGAAGGAACCACAAGAACATATGGCACATTTAGGGCAGTCTGATTACTAGGAGTAATGCGATGGTCAGGTGTAACAAAGGAAAGCTGATTAATGGTCACAATATTCCCATCATGGGGAAAATGCATAACTCTAAAGAGTGTGGACACAACAACCTTCATGGAATAAACATAATCACGTCCAAGGAGAAAATTAAAATATAAAGGACCTTGGACCACCATAACATCAATGCAGACAGTTTTCCCTCCTAATGTAATAGGAAAATGAGGAAGGATACCTAAAGGTGCAGCAGGCCTTCAATTAAAATCCAATATCTAATCGGTGGCTGGTACAAGCTGAGGAGAATCTAAATCTTTCCAAGAAGTTGAGGATAGAATACTAACAGAAGCCCCTTTGTCAACAATAGTACGAAGTATCATCCTAGCAGTAACATTCATAACTATCTGAAAAGGAACACTCGAATGAATACGAGACTCTGTTAGGTTACTCCAGTCAAAGGAAATAACCTCACTACTTAGAGAGGGTTCTGTCGAGACAGACAAAATTTCCTCTTGTCAAGAACAATCAGAATGAAGCATAAAAACTTCAGCAGGTTTCAGTTCATTCTCTACTGGAAGAGAAGAACAAGATGAAGATTTGGTCAAAGAGACTACTTCAGTCTTAACACTCTCTGATGAAAGAGCAGGATCGTGTGGAAATAAAAACAACTCAACCACTTTAACTTCACTCTTCAAAGGAAGAGTGGGATCAACCACAGATAAATACAAATTGACCACTTGGTCAACCCGTGAGGAATCAAGGGATAACTTACAATCAATTGTTGGAATTACCTGTTGATGATCAGTAATATTTTCCAACCAACGCAAAGCTTCATCCATGCTTGGACAAAGAAAAGTATGATGCATAGCCTTGCATATCAAACAAGGATACAAGACTTTACCCTTATGACCTTTTACCAATGGGTCACTAGTTGAGGGAGTATTATCAACATGATGATCAGAGGTTGATGACATCGATGGTTTGTACCTTTTAGACCATTGAACTTCTTGTACACAGGAGAGACCAGGACACTCCTTAAGAAGGTGGTCCCACTTGCAAAGCTTACAAGGGAACTTTTGTTTTCCAAGTGTTCTCTTACAATGAGCACCATCAAGAGCAGATGGTTGCTGCTTTTTCTCTTTCTTATCCTTATTCTTTTTACCCTTCCATTTCTTCTTCTTCTTACCCACATGACTACTAACCATAGAGATTTGGTCAAGCGAAGAAGAAGAAAGGGGTGAAGCCACAACTAGCGAAGAAGGAGCAGGATTAGGTTGAGGTCGATCCTCTCTCAGAGGAGAGGTGACATTTGAGACATTAGGTGGAACAGGAATTACCAGATTAAAAATATAGACAGATAATCCTATAGTTAATCTAGGAAGATTTAGAGTGGCAATAAAGGGAGGACCAATACCTTCGCTTTGAGAGAATACAAAAGCTACACCTTGGAAAGGGACCTCTTGAGTGGTAGTCCCAAATAAGGATGCCATCTCTAAACACTCTAATAACCAACTAACTACCATGCACAAGCAAGTGCTACTCAAACTAAAAGCAACAAGAAAACATGTGAAAGGAGTGGATAAGAGTCAGGAACCTCACAGGACAAGCCAAAAGGATAAATCAAGTGGTTTGAGGATTCCTAAAAGGGTATCTTGATATACACAAGGTACGAGGGATCTCAAATTAGTAGTAGTGTTGTCTAATGCATAACTGTACACAAGTGGCATTCTGATATACAATCTAGTATGTGAAGTACATTTCTATATACCTCAAGGGTACGTGAAAGGTCGTTCAATATACCGATGGTACGTGGAAGAACCACGCAAGTCCCAGGATGTAATGCGGACAAAGTAACGACAACTCCTATGCTTAATGATGCCCAAACACGTCTCTAACTTATCACTCAAATTTCTAAATGTTTTAACCTAAGCTAGTGCCTAATTTTATCTTGTGCATTTAGGTGGAACCATGGAGTGAAGACTTGAATTAAAGAAGACGCACAATGATCTATATGATAATGCAAGTTTTCCTCTTCAATGAAATTCTACCTAAGAGAGGGAGAGAGATTTACTTTTCTTCCCAAAAATGCACAACCAAATGCAAATGCAATTCTATCTTTTCAAACGAAAAGTGAAATATCAATGCACCCCAAACAATCTTCAAAGCAAATAAAAAAGAGGTCTAGATAACATTTAACATAAATAAACCAAAAATGTTTCATATCTTTTCATGCTTGAAAAATACGCATAAAAACTCAATGGAAAGATGATTTCACTAACGTTTCCAAACAAATCTAACTCGAATGCACGCAAAGCTAAAAATAGATATTTCTTCTCAATGAAATTAAGATCTATAATTTCAAACAATCATGGACAAAACAAGAAGAAAATCATTCAACAAGCTTGCAAATAAAGCAAAAGAGAGAGAAAACTAAAACTTCTCTTTGAAATAGACAAGGAAACGAAGAACCAATCTTTCCTACCAAGCACTGAAAAAAAATCAGCATGCAAAAGGAAACAAGAACTACCCCAAGCAAAGAAAGACTCAAAACAACATGGATCACTCATGCATTCCAAGTCCAAAACAAGCCAAAGCCTACACATGAAAATGAAATGTATATTTTCCAATTCCAATGAATAGTATCTACAGAAAAGGGCAAGAGGATTCAAGAAAAGAAAAGAAAACAAAATCTAATGCAAGAAACACAAACTCTCTTTGAATGCAGAGGGAATATAACACTCAAAGCGACTACAGAATATCAATTTTTTTTCAAAACCACACTTCATTTTCGTCAAAAAGTAAGCCAAAAACACACAAAAATCAAAATTCAAAGTCTGGAATAGGGCCTACCTGGCACCACATAGATGAAGTTGCTGACAAGTGGTTTTGAGGTAGAACCACTCCTTTTTCACTAGATTCAGGCGGTGGCACCGCGTATTGCTAACTAGACTCAGGCGGTGGCACCACTCCTTGCCAACAGAACATGTGCGGTTCCCTGTAAAAATACAAAACACAAAGAGAATGATAGATCAAGTCAGAAAAAGACTAGATCGGGGAAAATACTATTGAATTGAGTATGGAAATAGAGAATAAAAGACTAAAATGACTCAGATCTTAATAGATCTGGAAATTTCAAACCCAAATAATGCAAGTCAAAAAGCAGATCTGACTAAGGAGAGTTAAAGAAAATGGATCCTAGATTCGGACAAGCTATAGATTGAGGAAGATCAGAACAACTGAATACTCTAATCCCCAGTAGAGTCACGAGATTTGTTAGCTAGAATATTTCACCTCCTGCGGACAGCAAGGTGTTCCACTGGTCTGAATGGTTCAGATCCAAAACAAATAGATCACAGAGGCTAATAACTCTCCCTAGACACTATAGATATCTGGAATACAAGGCTTTGATAGTCCACCTGTGTACTTGCAATCAAGCTTAACACGAAATGAATCAAAGAAACTAGAATATGATCTACTAATCTATGCTAATGACTAAGGAATCTAGCAATATCTATCTGAAATCAAACATCAACAATATATATGGGACAGAAAATCAACTTGCATTAGAAATATGAAGAAGTTTACAGCCAATCCTTAGTGTTGACATGCATCTCCATGAAACCAACTCTTCATCCCCAAAATCTCTGACTCTAGATCTCTATGCTCTCTCGAAATGATCTTGGGCCAAGAATCAATCCAACAACATAACAATACCTTCCAATGTTCTCTCATCAACCATGGCTATGAGCTCATATTTTTAGGGATTTAATGGATAGAGATGGTCAAGAAATTAATGGGTGAGGTGGCCTCTAATATCCTAGGATGAGGTATCTCAAGCTCAACCAACCCACAGCAGTAGGGATAAGGGATATCTCGAGGCTTATCATCTAGAATCCTCGAGAAGCTTCTCTTTTTCCATTTTTACCTAGGGTACCACGCTTCTCCTTCTATGACAGAGCGGTTCTGGTAATAACCACCTATGGACCAAGGGAAAAGTGCAGTGGCACCACTTGTGGATAATTGATGAAAGGCAGTGCGAGCAGGGGTATCGCTCCTAGATAACAGGGCATGCACAGTGCTGGGAATATGTATGACAAATTGATAAAAAAACCATTTAGTTTTCACTCCAGAAGCTGGGATTCAAGGAAAGTAGATATGTCAAATGTCTTATCACGTGATGGTGACAGGATTTTGGTATAACACACCATTATACCTATGCTCTTTCTAGAAGATGAGCCACCATGCCCTAGATCAAGATGTTACCTCTCAATGGAATGGGGTTTTGGCTAATGGAGCAAGGGAGAAAATGGAGGAGAGGGGCAAATGGCTTGAGATATGTGGGTCTCAAGGCACTCATGTGGGAAGAGTAATGGTAGGAAAAGGATGAATGTTTTGAGAGTGACCCCTAGCCTTGTATTTATAGCATTTTATGATTTTTTGGGGTTTTAAGCCCTTGGTAAAGGATTTAGCCCTTTTCGGCCATTCTTTAGCTCCTTTATGGGTTTTAAGCTCCTTTTAGGGGTTTTAGCCTCCTTTTGGAGTTTTTACCCCTTTTGATAGCTATTTAGGCTCTTCAATGTGTTTTTAAGCCCTTTTTGGTGTTTTTGAGCCTTTACAAGTGTGTGGGGGTCAATGAGGGTAGTGAAATAGATGTCTTTGTGTGGTGTAGGTCATGTAGAGCTAATCAAGGGATTTTATGGGTTAACATATAGTATGGAACAATTATCAAATAATAATATAATGATGGAAACAACTATGATGATAACTTTATGACTCTATGACAATGAATTTGTGATGAAGACTGGACCATATGTGTTGTTGAATGTGAAGAGAGAGAATACCTTCCTAGTTAACAAGGAGTGTTGATGTATTTGTAACTTCAGAAGATATTTTGATGTTTATTATCATTGTATGTCATTATACCCCCATTGGGGATGTGTTTAACCCCTTGCGGGATGTATTAATTGTGTCTAGACCTTGAGGTACAACCTCCAATGTAATTCAGGGCAATAGTCCCCAATGTAACATCGTGTAATGTGTATTTGAATTCTCTCTGGGATAAGTCAGCTGTGTTAGGGAAGAGAAATGGGTGTGAGTCTTATATTTGGTCAGTCACTTAAAAGGTATAATTAGGGAGTCGCTCTCCCTCTTTTATACACACCTCACACTCTCAAGTTCGCATGATATATAGAGAGAGAGAGACAAAGAGAGGAGAGATATATAGATGTTGAATACTTCTTATTACAACTTTTGAACGTCTTACTATTCTGAGGAAGTTTGTGGGGTTTTCTTCTTTATGGTTTCCTTGGTGAAAATATTTGTGTCTTGTGTATCTCTTATATCTTATGCATATAGATGTACTTGTTATTATTTCTGACAAATATCCTAACCAAGATAATAATATCTAGAAAAAATAACAATTCACAAGTGGGATCCACCTTATGGGAAGGGTAACTAAGCCCAAAGGGACCTCAAAATCACCCTAATATTAATAAGCTCTTGAAAATATCACCGATGATCACTCAAGGTAGTTAAAGGATATCCCCACCACCAACATACATTTTTCCTTGTGATTGAATCCTATTTAAGAGGAGATTCCTGAGACAACAATTATATCAAGGATTTCTCCTCTCCTTGGTCATACACCTAACTGTTTCAATTTTATAGTCTTGGATAAGTTTACTCACACAATCCTATTCCAAGACTCTAAAACCTAATCTTCTTGGTGCACCCTATAAAATAAAATATTTGTAATCAATTTTAGGTTAAGCGTTAATTTTAATGAGTTGTCCTTATTCTAGGGATATGGTCATGCAACTAGTGATGTTATGACTTAGCAAGAAAAGTAAATATGCATACCTGAAAAAATTGCTAAGTACTTGTTTTCCAAATGAAAAGATCATATGCTAATAAATTAAATTCATAAAAATGATATCTTTCTCTTCAAATGAGAATCCAATATTTCCTATATAAATCCTATAATAGTTCCATTCCAAGAAAAATTAATGCAAGTGCTTCTTTTAATGCAAAAATGCAAATAAACATGCATTGATATGAATACTTTTTATTTTCAGAATAAATGGATGAAGATAAAAAAATGGATTCACTAAACTCTCATCACCTACAAGTACAAAGACATCAACCCAACAAGACACTAAGAATCAATTATTCATGCACTAAAGGAAAACCAAAAGTGGAAAGAATGAAAAGAACAACTTTCCTAAACAAATTATAAAAAGGGAGTTTCAAGTGACAATAAAAGTAATAAACAGTTAATATATGGACCCTAGAAGTCTCAACAACACTCACAACGCACCCAACAATCACTCCAACCAAGATACAAGGAAAAAATTGAAGTGTACATGATTGTTCAAGGAAGAACAACATATGTACGCGACTTGCTAAGGGACAACCCCCATATATACGTGACTATCAACACTTTCACCTGTGTGTAAAAAGTAAGAAGGAAATTTTTTTTGACAGACAAATCACTCAAGGAAACTGCTAATAGATGACTATACCAATAAATGTGACATAGAAACTCAAATAAGCAAAGAGAAAACCAAGCAAAAATGCACCCAAAAACCCCAACAAAAAGGATACCTCCCCCGTCGAGTCACCAATTTTGTTACAAGGAAAATATTCCTATGGCTTAGGGTGGACTACAACAGACATGATGACACTATCTTGAATCTCAAATATTCCATATGAATGTAAATTCTAAAAACAAAAATAAATGTCCATACCTCAACCGAAAGTTCGAAGAAGTCCGTCGTTAAGATTTCGATCCGATGCTTGAAACCTTGAACTTGTCCTCAACCACAAAGTATCCAAGCATATAATATATTCATGAAATGTTAGAACCTACTCTAGTAGAATCCATTTTGAGAATCTATGAAGCAAATATACACATGAAAATAAATATTACATTTGGAAAATAAATTGGACGAGAAAATAGTATTTCTATTCATTCAAAACAAAAGTACAAAGTGACAACCTTTGTTGGCAACTTGATGTAACTCATAAATTGATTTCCTCCACTTGGACCTCCAACATTTTTATCCTCCTTGCAAAGGAAAGCTCACAAAGATAATGGATTTCTTGGGAAATGAAGATAAAGAGTTAAATCAACAAGGATAAAGGGATGCAGACTCAAGGATATGGTAATGGGGAAATTTTTTTATATAGTTTCCTTACTCTCATAGTTTCTCCTCTTCCAATGCTTCACAATGGCTCACTATTTAGCATTCAAATGGGGAATCGAGGGTCGAATTGGATCGTTTCCCAATATATGGAAGTTCAAGGATCGTAACGACCCTGACTTAGCATGGAAAATACATTTTTTTTTAATTTTGAGCACAAAACCTGATGTATGAGGGATATAATGGTGCAACTTGAGTATATGCGAGATGGATAGTTGTTCACCCACATATATCTTCAAAAGTGTGTTTTGAGGGTTAAACTAAAGCATCAGGAATACACTGAGAAAGGGGATATAGTGAGTCTTCATACGGACAAAGGAAATCCATCAAGGCATGATGCATATAGTTTGGTAAATCACACTATAATAGGTGGAAAACCCATTCATGGAAAACTTCGAGATGAAAGATATTGACTACTTTAATCTACACCCAAACTTGTGGATGAGGTACGTAGAAGACATCAACACAAAATGGACACATTGGAAAGAAGAAATTCATAAATTCTTGGACCATCTAAAAAGTTCTCCAAGATCCATTAAATTCACCATGGAAGTCCAGGAAAAAAACTCCTTTCCTTTTCAAGACGTCATGATTATAAGGAAACCTAATGGTGACATTGCTCATAAAGTGCATAGGAAAATAACTCATACTGATAAATACCTACTTGTAGCTTCTCACCACCACTCGAGTCAACAGACAAGAGTCTTGAATACTTTTATCACAAGAGAATATATGATTTCTAACAATGAGAACCTAGATGAAAAAAAAGAACGCTTACATAATTTATTTTGTGACAATGGATACACTAAAAACCAAATAAACAAATGCTTCAATAAAGAAGAAAGAGGACGAGAAAGGATCACTAACGAGAATGAAAACAATAATTATAAAAAAGCATTCCTTCATATATACAAGGCACAATACATAAAATATCCAAAATTCTAAAAAGAAAAACATAAAAGGAGTATTCCCCCCATCAAAAAACATCAAGAACTGCCTTAAATATCCTAAAGATATGGTCATCCACGTTGACATAAAGGTGTGTACCATATTCCTTGTGTATGTGGGAAGGTCTACATAGGTGAGACTAGAAGAAAAAGCCATACAAGAATTAAAGAACATAGCGCAGGCACTATACACAGTAGACACAAGAAATTGACTCTAACAAAACACTCTAACAACAGAAGACACATTGTCGAAATCGAAAATATCAAGATCCTAGCTAGAGTAGATAACATGTCGAAAATAAAAACAAGATAGGTTATTGAGATACTAAAACACCCTAATTGCATGAATCGAGACAACAATCTCATCATAAGTTAGAACTTCGATTCCCTCCCTTACTAACCAAATCTAAAATCCTAATTTAACTCCTTTAAAAATATTTAAGATTTAAGAATTAATTATTTTAAAAGATTTTATTCTCTTAAAATTTTTAAAATACTTAATCATTTTAATATTTAATTCTTTTAAAAACTTAATTTAATTAAAATATTTAATTATTTTAAGATCTATTTCTTTTAAACATTCAATTATTTGACAATTGAATTTATAAGAATTAATTCCTAAAAAGAGATTAATACACATTAAGATGCAAAGTTAAAATATGAAAAATATCAATTAGAAATTATCATTCTAATTTCTTCCCTTATATACTCACTATATTATCATTGTCGTCCAATTAAAAAGCGAATAAAATAAACTAACATAGATCTGTATTTATCCAGAACGAGAAATCGGTATAAAAGCATCGACAATGTTTTTGTCATGAGGAAGAACCCTCACTAGAGGGTTTGAAATGTGTCGATAATCATGACTCAAAACACAAAAAATTCTCCATATGAGCCTCTCAATTCTCTCATCTTATTAAAGAAGGTTATTTGGCCTAGTTTTCCTTTGTATGAAGAATCATGCAGTGTAAGCAATGCTAAGATAGATAAAATAGAATGAGGTAGCTTAAAATCCTATAATATTAGTGAACAAAGGTTTCAATAACATGACCCACTTGATTTTGTGGCTAAGCACTTTAGGTTTGTTGGCCAAATAAACATGAATGTTGGAAAAGAAAAAATTCATGTTATAATCATGAGTTCATGATTATAAAGAGACATAACCCCAAGTTATATGCAATAGGAAAGATATGGAACAAGATAATTATTGTGCAATCAACTAAAAGAAAAGGTGACAAGGAAGAAAATGAAAATGAAAAATTTAGGAATGAGAAAATTGTGTGGAACAAGAAAAAGAGGACACAAAGATATATTGAGACAAAGAAGATGATCTTATGGTTGAATAATTAGAGGATAGAAAAAGGTTCGAAAACACCAAGGACATTAGATAAATTATGGTGTGTAAAATTTACTGAGAAAATTGTGTGAAGAAGAACAAGAGGACACAGAGATATATTGAGATGGAGAAGATGATCTTATGGTTGAATAATTAGAGGATAGAAAAAGGGTCGAAAACACCAAGGACATTAGAGAAATTAGGAGTGTGTAAATTTAAGAGATAGTGAAACCAATGGACATATGCAAAGGCCTATGAAATAATTTTGACATATAGATTATGTTGGGACTGTCAAAAGGTATGACAAAAAGAATATGATGGAGCTGCGAAAGAGTAAATGACAGAATAAAGGAAGAGAAGTTGAAGGAAAAGAAGGCAAATGGTGTGCAACAGAATTAGAGAAAGAAGAAGGATTTAATGAAAGAATTAGTTCTAGAGGAAACTATGAAATCCGTGACCACATGAAGATTCACAACATCAAGAAGATGCGCGATAGAAGAAAGATTCGCACCAGAAGGAAGGAATGTGACAAGGAAAGGTGTGATAGAATAATAGTACTAGAAGGAATGCAACAGTATAACAACTTGAAAATGACAGTAGGGTATAATGACCAGAAAGGGATAGGTCAAAAATATCATGGGTACTGGGTCGGCTAGAGCTGGAGGAAATTGCACGTATGAAGGTATATTTGTAAGTTAGGAGATTAGTTCCCACTATCATGTGTAGTTACAATAGGAAAAATAACCTATTGGCTAAATGTAGAAATCCAGCTGAGAAAGCGACAAGTAGAGAGTCTGTAAAGAGTCTATAAAAGGAGGAACCCAAGCAATATGTGGTTTAGCTCCTTGCCCGTTAGCTCCCCTGTATCTTCTGTGCTGTAAAATATCAGTTGTTAGTTATGGTCATTGTTTTTGTAGTGGTGTATCTTCTAGTTTTGTTGTTTTCATAAGAGTTGAAGAATCTACAGTTGAGTGTGCAGATGTGTAGACAAAGTTGAGTCGATCTAGGATGTGTGCAAATCGTTAGTAGAGTCAAGTATGGAAGGATTATAAGAGAATATCAAAGAGAATGGGAGAAGGAAAGAATATTTATAGATAAAGGAGAAGATATAGAATAGAGTCTACAACTTAGTGCGCAAACAAAAGGTGCATACATTTCTCATTCCAGATGAAGAGCACCTTTGTGGTTTTCTTCTCAGATTGGTTTCCACATTAACTAATGTGTTGAATGTACAAATGATGAATGTGTTTAAAATGCATGTATATATGTTGTTGTGAGTGAAGGTATATGTATTTTCTTACATAGAGTATGTTTATGACTGTCACATTCTTATTATGAATGTGTCAATGTACTTAGGCTGCATTAGGTTGTTGATATAATACTTGTACAATGAGGTATTGTGTCACATCTTGACTATGTAGACATAGCGACACAAACCCACCCATAAAGCTTAGTTGAGCACCTTCATGAGTCTCCAAGGGACAAGCAACACCCCACCCAACTATGTAAACTTGGATTTGGCAGTGATCGATAGAAAGATATCTCGGGTGAGACTGCATCTGCACCTTAGGTGCTGCCGAATGATCCTTTCTCTGTCGGACCGATATCTTGGGATTTGTTTCATTGAGTAGAAGGGATTGAACCTGGGTCGAAGGGAAGTAGGATAAGATCCAAGAAATGGTTCTATTCCCCAAACCGAATCATTTTGGTGAGGGATATGTTGTGAGAACCAATGAATCCTAAAATACAATATTGGGTGGATTTCAAAGTGTTAGAATTTGCACAAGAAGAAAGAAAAGGATATTGGTGGAACCCAATAGAGTGGTTGGGTCAGTCCCTCTATATGGATATCTATGCTATTTTTATTTTTGAGGTCCCCATTGTGTTGCATGATTGGTTGTCTAAGTTGGAAAACCATCAAATAAACTTTGAAGGAGGAGAACTGACGGAGTGGAATCCTTAGTTGATTGAGCGACTGAAAAGTGTGAGCATCACCGTGATGACAAATGTGGGTTTTTGGGTAGACATTATTTTAGAGGGATACATTACTAAGTTTGTTCTCGACATAACAACCTCATATAGTGAGCCAGAGTGAACATTTTTCCAAGGACACTGTGGGAGATATTTTTCATCTTTAAAGACATGGATAAAAATGCTCACATGTGAAAGAGGTATCCTGAAAATGTGAGAAGTTGGAACATGTACAAAAAAAGGTGGGTGTGTCACAACATAAATGTGTGAAAAATGGCACAAACTAAGTTGATGTGTTCCCTGGAGATATTGTAATTGAAATAGAGGTTGTTTTTTTAAGAAGTGGAAGAATATTTCAGTTCAGAAAGTGAAGAAAGATTGTCAACGGAAGAGGATGTTGCAGAAGGACTAGAGAACTATGATATTGTTTCATATTTGGACAAAGGTTCTTCCAATGAAGAAGAAGAATATCAAAAAATATCTAAAGGAGAAGAAGAATTCGAAGAATCAACTAAAGCTCCATATCCAGAACGTGGATACGACATGCCTACAACACCACACAGATCTCCATAGGTAATATCTAGAGACTTATCTCCAAGCGGATTTGTAAATACAAGTAATACTAGCATTGTGAATAGCAGACAAGGGAATCCAGTTAGTCAAATTTTTTTTCCACATGTACCAACGTTTAACACAATGACTTGGACCGACATTAAGTTTCCAATCTTTAATGGAAATGGGTTAGAAGACCCAGAGCAACATTGGTTTATATGTGAAGCTATATGGACTATGAGTCATGTCCAATATGAGAACATAAAGAAAGCACAAATGATCACGACTCTATGAGGTCATGCACTAGAATGGTACACAAAAGTTTCTATAGTACTGATAGGATTTGGGTAGAAAATGCTTGACCAAATTCGAGTGGAAATGATAGATGAGTTTAGAAATCCAAATTATGAGTCACTGTTCATTACAGAGATTAAAGGAATCAAGAAGATACTTATAGAGTCTATTTGGGAATTTGATCATATATTCAATAAATTAATTTCTAGAGTGAGCTTCTAGATGTCAAATGTACATCCCAAGGAATGGTTCCTTTCTGCCTTGGTGGAACACATCCAGATCCCACTCATGCAATAGAATATTGTGTTGTAGATAGAAGCACCTAAAATAACAATGAAACTAGAATACTTGTTGATTGGAGAAACTGATGGAAGAGTGATGCGTATTAAGTTTCATTTGGCCAATCTTACGATCCAACTCTAGGATATCAAGAAAGGAAAGGAAGTTCAAAAAAAATTGTTATGTACAAGATGTAGAATAGACAATCACCATAAGGATAATTTCCCAATTCTCATGAACTATGTCGCAGTGGGAGCACTGAACCCAATAGACACCCAACGATTTGCTTGGTGCAGAATACATCATACTAGAGGTCATAAGTCCAAAGAATGTTTCTATTTACAGAATATTGTAAGTACATGAGCTAGTATGTACTGCAAATTTGATAAATCAGTAGGACACGATGAGAAAGATTGCATAGCACTTCAACTACTGCAAGAAAAGATGGTGGATACCTTCTTGATGACAAATGATAAGAAAATGCAAGATGAACGAGTGCAACATCAGTATCGTCCTACTCAATATCCACTAGCACAATTTCAACAACCACAATATCAACAATATCAATATCTGTCACAACAACAATACCCTCATCTAAGGGGGATTAGAAATTTTCGAGGCTATGGACAACAACAAGGTGGAGGAGGATTTTGTCGAGGAAGAGGCCAAGTCATATGTTATAACTGTGGACAACTAAGACACCTTTCCAAATATTGCTAAAGTCCTGCGAAGACATGTACATACTATAAAGAATTTGACCACACTATCAAACAGTGTCTACAATTGATTGTGAAATAGAAGGATTGAACTGTGGGAAATCCCAATCCTACACTGAATCTAAATTCCAAACCCAACCAAAATATTTAGATGATTTTTTTTGAGACAAGAGAACTAAATATTGTTGTTCTTACAAGATGAGGTGCTGCGACGAGAGCAGAAAAAATACACAACATGTCCAACCATAGGTGCGACTTGTGGTACAAAAGAAAGCCCCATTATATCTCCAAAAGGAGAAGGAAGTATTATTGAATGTGGGACCAGAATCTTTTGATACCATTCAACCATCGAGCTTTAGAGGAGATGCCATAAAGATTCGAGCAATTACTCAGAAAGCATCCACTGAAAAAGGTTAGTAATATTAAATAATTTTTCAAAAGTTGTTTATCACTAATCAGTGATAGAGATGTTGTCACAGAATTGAAAACACTCATAGAAAAAAATCCAGAATACCTACAAACTTAAAAAGTTAATCATATCGGGAAAATATTAAAAATAGGTCGTGAACTATGAATGACTACACAGATAGGATATTATGATATGGACTATATCATTTTATACCTAGGAGCTGATGTCAATATTTTGACTAGACAGACATGGGAACACATGAATAAGCTATGATCGGATTGGTATTTGATCCAGTTGAGGATAGCGAATCAATGGAAGGTTGTACCCGTTGGTCAACTGACTCAAGCACCTATAGAAGTAGAAGGCCTGAGGACATATACAGACTTTGAAGTAATAGAAATTGTCGATGATAAAAACCCATATCCTGCACTTTTGGGGATTGATTGGGTGATAAAGAATTAGACCATAATTTTAAGAAAATAATCTTGTCATTTGAATATTCTGAGATAAGAGTGTTTGCGCCAATTGACCCACTTGAAGGGAAGTGATATGTCGAGCTAGTGAATCGTGAAGGCCAAGGTAATTACCTGGACCGGATATATAATATCATGTATTCAAGATATGATTATATAAATCCAACAACTAATGGAAATATGAGTTATCAGAGTGTAATCTCTTTCGCATACAATTAAGGAAACGCATTAGAAAATTTGTAGAACTAGCTGCATGAATGTTTCCATGCAAACATGCAAATGAATTATGATATTTGTGCGATGGGTAGGAGATTAATAAAGTGAGATACCTACATATGAATGTTGACCTAACCTCACATATTCTATTGTGGATTTTGAAGTAAAATTTATAGAATCGCAGCGATTGTCTGCCTTGAACTTTGTGATGAAAGTTATTCCCGCTAGATGGTGGGGTGCACATAAACAATCTATCTCCGAATTCCCACAGTGTAGAATACCAATGCAGATTAGATTTGGAGAGGATATTAGGTATACGGGTCATAAGTATACAATATGGACAAATCATATTAAACATATTGATCATTGCAGCACAACATGGAAATATTATCAACAACAAGAATGGGCTCATCGATTCATACATACATTGGAGATGGTACTAAGGAATTGGTATACATTAGTGGAGCTATGACAAGGAATACTCAAGTGGGATGGGTTAGATGCAAGATTCACCCATACATTTTAGTTTGTAAGTGAACACCCAACAATTGATGATGCGCTATAGATAATGAAGGAGAAGTTATTTGAAGAAATCCCTGTCGCAACTACAAATTTCCATTAATATAACACGATAGTCCAATGTTGGATGGAATGTTACAATGTCATGGGAGAACTGGATGACAATGATCCACTAAATATAAACATACCTGAGTCATAGGGTATACATACAGTGTAAGGAGTTGTAATTTCGAGTGACCAATTCCTAAGTCCACTTAATATTAAGAAAGTAAATAGTGGCTCGCCTAGAAATCCAAAGTTTTCCAATATTGGAGATCATTGGAGACTTTAGGGAATATCACCAAACTGTTGCATAAATTACATGATATGTTCCCTACTAAATATTCATAAATGACAGAAATAGTTGGTGAACTTGTTGAAATGAAGATACCTTTGAGGCCCGATTCAAAATTGGTCAAGCAACGACCATACAGATTAAATCTATGATACAAATAAAATGTTAAGGTTGAATTGGACTGAATTCTAGAGGAAGGAATTATACAACTTGTTGAAGAATCAGAATGGATTAGCCAAAAGTAGTATAGGGAAATAATACCTTATGTGAAGTAAGAATTTCTGTTGACTTGAGAAAGTTAAATGATGCTTGTTTGCATGATCCATTTCCAACTCCATTTATAAATGAGGTACTCGATAATGTCAAAGGACAGGAGATGTACTCTTTCACTTATGGATTTTATGGTTACCATTAGATTAGAATTGAAAAGGAGTACCAACACAAGACCACCTTTGTGAGAGAGTGGGGATGTTTCTAGTATACGGTAATGCTCTTCGAACTTAAGATTACACCTGCAATTTTTTCGAGAATCGTAGTTTCTTCCTTTAAAGAATTTATACAAAAATTTCTTGAATTCTAATTCGATCATGGGACAGTATTTGGCCTTATAAAATACCATATAGAGAGACTGAGAATGATGCTAGAACGTTTTCTCCAGTATGAATATTCTCTGAATTTGAATAAATGTATATTGTGCACACCTTTTGGAGCTTTGTTGGGCGATATGGTTTATCCCGGAAAATTTTTGCTTGATTAAACCAAAGTGGCGATTATCCTCGATCTACCACCACCTAATATAGTTAAATAGTTACAAGAAACATTAGGATGCACTAGATACTATAGTGAGTTTATCAAAGGCTATGCGAAGTTGACTGCTCCGATGGAAAAACTGTTGAAGAAATATACTAAGTTTCAAAGGACAACAGATTATCAAGAAAGTCTAGAAAAGATGAAAAACAAGATGGATACTATGCCAATACTTGTGTTTCCAAAATAAAAAAAAGAGTTCCATGTTCGTGTTTATGCATCGTCTTTCGCACTCAGAGTTGTACTAACGCATCCGGGTGAAGGACCCATTCATCATCCCATTTCCTTTGCTAGAAGAAAAATATCGACTATAGAGAAGAATTATACAACGATGGATAGAGAATGGCTAGCAATGGCATATGTCGTGCAGAAGTTCAGACACTATTTACTGGGAGGACATTTAAAGATGTATAATGAAAATTTTATGTTAATATACTTTGTCATTAAGAAAGTGTGGGGAAGGATATTTTCCAGGGGCTTCTTCTCTTCCAGGAATTCGATTTTGAGATAATTGTTAAAACGGGTCGGATGAATTTAGGGACAGACAATCTTTTAACGATTGAAAGTGGAGAAGAACCTACTAAACTGGAATATAATCTTCATGACACACAATTGTTTGAGATAACCATCTTTGATGACCAGTATGACAATATCATACATTTTTTTAGTACAGTTTATGCACCAACTAAATTTACCATTACGTAGAAGAAGAAGTTGTGCGAGCTGCAAATTTACAGTTGATCATTGGACACTTGTATAAAATAGGTCATGATGAGATAATTTGGTGTTGTGTTTTGGATCATGAGCACCCGATGATATTAAATGAAGCACATGTTGGTTTCATAGAAGGCCAATATCGAGGAAAAGCTATGGTTTGCAAGATTTTGCAAGAAGGATTATGGTGGCCCATCATGCATGCAAACACTCAAAAGATTATCGCACCTGCAATGTCTATCAAAGAACTAGAAAGTTGTCCCAAAAATATCAAATGTAATTGGTATCGCAAACAACATTACTTGAATTTGATAAATGGGTTGTTGATTTCGTAGAACCTATCATCTCAGCAGGAAATCGCATGAGAGAATGATATATTAATATTGCGACTGATTACCTAACCAGATGGGAAGAAGCAGCACTAGTAAAGGACTGCACTACCGTGAATGCTGTGAAGTTTCTATTTGAAAATGTTGCGACAAGGTTTAGGTTCCCGAATATTTTAATCAGCGATCAAGGTATGCATTTTTCTAATCAATTTATTAAAGAATTGGATGAGGAATTTCAGATACAACATAGAAGGACAACGCCATATCACCCTTAAGGAAATCGAGCCATCAAAGCATTTAACAAGATTATGGGAAACACATTGACAAAGGTTTTCATGCATGAACAGATGACTGGGACCAAAATATTTGTGCAATATTATGGGCATATCGCACGATCTATAAGAAGTCGATAGGTCAGACTCCATTTCGGTTGGTGTATGGGAAAGAATTTTTCAATCCTATGGAGTAGATTATACCAAGATTAAGAGTTTCTAGGATCACTAAGATGACATATGTTGATACTTTCGAGGACATAATACTTCAACTAGTACAGTTGGAAGAAGACAGTTGTGTTGCATTGTTTCATCAAAATGTATAAAATAAAATGAAGAAGGTATGGAATGATAAACACGTTAAGATAAATCATTTTGAAGTTGGGGATCTTGTTCTTATGTATGACAACAATTTTTTTAAGCATCCCAACAAGTTAAAAACTCATTGATTAGTTCCATATGTTGTCAAATAAATCACTGATGGAAGAGCAAAGAAGCTAGAAAAAATAGATGGGATGGAGGTTAGAGGATTGGTCAATGGGATTTGAATGAAACCATATTATGATATCTATGACGTGGTCGCATAAAAAAAAATAAAAAAAAATAAAGAGAGAAAACAAATAAATACAAGCTACAAATTTATGATCACAGACTGCTAGTCTGTCGCAGAAAAAAATTGAAATTTCATAGACTTGGTGTCTGAACAAGGTTAAGATTTGGAGCGAAGACACTTGGTATGTTGCAAGGAAAGAAACCTTGTTGAAGGAATAAAATAATTCACAAGGATTGTGCCATGGTTGTAAGAAAGGTGTTATAGCAAAAATAAATGTCAAGTCTCAAGAGATGTGACTCTTGTGATACACGAACCATGTATATGGAAGGTTGGATGTCATTTATTTGGAAAATCTAAGAAAATATGGCAGTGGTCTTTTTGGTCACGTTTGAATTTATGGAAATAAATTCCATTTGAAGTGGCAATTAAATGGAAGTGTACATAAACGTTTATGATCCAACCAATAGTTCGCATATTGTTAAAACTTATACAAATTCTAGCAATTCAACTACTGGACTACTCTGACTTCTTTAATAGGTTCAAAATCAAACTCGACAAGTGGAAACCTAGACACTGAACCAACCTTGATAGGTTTCATGCTAGACATACATCTTGACATGCCTTGTCAACACATGTTGAACATCGACATATTGACTCTCTGTCTTCCCATCGTTATAAATTCTTGTAACTGAACATAATGTGTAGTAATCCAAGAATCTTAGCATTCTATATAAACATGTACATTATTGTAACAATCAACCAACCTTCATGCAAAGGAATTAATAATAGAAATCGATTCAAATTATTGCATATTGTCTGTGCCCATACTTCCTCTTGATATAGTGTTTGCCCTTCCTTACTTCTTATTTTTCTATGCTTCCGCCATAACAGTGCTCAATTCATTCATTCGACTATTTCCCTCAGTATGCAACTAGGAACGACTTGGATCATTGGTGTCAAATATTTATCCTGTATAGATCTTAAGTTACATCAACACTTCCATCAAATTTATTTAACCTATGCATGTTCAAAAACGCTCATAAGCTCAACAAAACAAGAAAACACATCCTTCAAATTCAGAAAAGATGCATGAAGAAGCAAACAATAGGCATGCAACTGACAAGACAGAACAACTCATAGAAAAACCAGTAGCTCTCCAGCGGACTTAAGTGGTCACCCAATTTAGTGAGACTCTCATGTGATTCGCTTCGAACTACGACGAATCCTCGAGGCGACCTCACTCCAATAAAATAATCCCCTTCAAAGTACAAATGAATATGGAAATGTTGAATCTTTAATTCAATATTGAAATGGAATCCGTCGACAATTGGGTACAACAATTAGAATCATACTACTATGTGAATCAACTCTTTGAAGCATAAAATATCACCATTCCATCATTGAATATGTCAACCTCTGTACACTGTTGGTGGGAAAATTTATCAACAAAGATAGAAAAGGAAGGCCACCCCATCGACACATGAGGGTAAAATTTGTCATGTATGCTTGAAAGGAGTTCTACCCGCCCCAGTATCTTTAAAATAGTATAGGAAGTTGAAGTAGCTAAGGTAATGGAAAGAAAAATCCATACAGATTTATACCAATGATTTTTATCGACTCATGGCTAGACTTAGCATTCATGAAGAAGAAATATTGATTATCTTGAAATACGTTGTTTGTTTATCCCCATAAATTCAGCAAGATATGGATTTTCTAACTATTAGTAAGCTTGCATATGCATTTCATTATGTCAGCAAGCTTGACGATTAAAAAAAGGAAAAGCACATTTCACGAACAAGACAATAGGTTGAACATCTGACAAGAAGTCATTGGTCGACTTCAACAAGTCAAAGAACCCTTCTCAGTCGACTCCGCCATAGCTCGATCATCAAAAGAATAAATTTTAGAAAGACAAGAGGGATCGCAACAAAAAATACCTTACTAGGAAACACTGTGATTATCACAATTCAACATGGCATGATACGTCAAAATGCAAATTTCGGAATACATTTAAGGAAAAAATTTCGACCTCTAACTTGTCTAAAAGAACCTTGGTAGAATCTAATCTAGATGCACCTCAGAAGGCGATTCACATGGTACATATCATTCATGACCTCAGAAGGTATGAAATACCATAGAGACAACCCACACCAATGGTTTCTATGATATCTTCCAGAAAAATAAAGAATCTTATCATCCATGCCTAGAAGTTCACATTAATTATGATAAATGCTCAAAATTATAGAAATACTACAGCAATGAGTTGAATCATCGACCAGTGAATCTATCGAAAACAACAATAGATCGACAACATTATGTAGGATTACCATAATGTATTTCAAGATCCAAATGAAGTACCTCTGAATTTTTAGGTAAAAGAGTCCATTGAACTTGTTCCTCGCTCCTCATTACCTAACACATCTATTTACAGAAGATACATTCTCAAGAACAAAGAGATTCGTAGGGAAATTGAGGATTTGATCGACAAGGGTCATCCCTGCCCAATATCTTCTCCTAGTGGAAGTCCAGTTGTCCTAGTTCCAAATAAATACAGGACTTCACACATGTGCATTGTCTATTGTTCTCTCAACAAAATTTCAGTAAAGAATAGATATCGTCTTCCAAGGATAGATGAACTCATCCAAAGTATGAAAGGTGATAATTAAGTTTATGAAACCTGACCTTAAGTTGGGATATCATCAAATTCTTATCTATTCCATTGATGTATAAAAAATGAATTTGAAGACCAAGGAAGAATTGTTTGAATGGTTAGTCATGCCTTTCAGCTTAACCAATGCACCATCAACCTTCATGAGATATATGGACGACCTTCTACAAAGTTTCATCGACATGTGTTTCATTGTCTATCTCGACAATATTTTTATTTTTAGTTGATCATGGAAATAACATGTCAGACTTCTTCGACACTCTCTAGCAATATTGACTATATATGAACATGGACAAATTCTCATTTGCGATGACCAACATCAAATATTTTGGGTATGTAAATAACTCTACAGGATTTCATGTAATTGACTTTGAAAAAGTACATATCCTCAAAGATTATCCCATTCCTCAAAAAATTCATGAACTAAGAAGTTTTTTTGGTGTGGAAAATTTGTATCGACGGTTCGTATTTGGGTTCAATCACATTGCATGGCCTTTGAATCAGCTGACTAAGGGAAATGGGAAAACCTTCTTCAAATGGAATCTTACAAAAAATCAAGATTTTGAACAACTCAAAAATAATCTATGTACTACACAATTACCTGTGTTACCTGATTTTTATCAGCCTTCTGAGATTGAGACAAACACATCATATTATTCTCTCGGTACAATGATCACTCAATCAGGTCACCTAGTTGTGTTTCATTTCAAAACTTTCAACGACACTGTTAGAAGGTAATCGATGTATGAAAAAAGAACTATACACCATTGTGTAAGCTCTTAAGAAATGTAGCCACTACATTCTTGGAAAGGAAATAGTCATCCTAACTGACCATAAACCTTTGCAGTTTGCTTCATCCCAATTGAAACTACAGACAACCTGACAACTCAAGTGGATTAATTACCTACAACAATTTCAGTTGGTAATTAAGTATCGAAAAGAAAAATCCAATGATGCAAGTGATTATCTCATTCGACCACCCATTACTCTACTGTCAACAGTAATGAGTGTGTAGGGTTATGAAACCACTACTTAGCCACAATTGTATTCGACAGACTGCAACTTCTCAACAATTTATCTATAGCCTCAAACTGACACATTGTCTACTAGTGACTACATCCGGAAGGATGCATTGCTATACAAACTTGGATATATTTGTGTACCGACCAATGAGAACTAACAGAAGATCATTTGGGATGTGCACTAAAACAAGAATGCAGGACATTTTGGAGTCACAAAAACACTTGTTATCCTCCAAAAGTAGTTTTTTTGTACTTCAATTAAAAATGATGTCAACAAGTACATTTGATCATGCATAGTTTGTGCCATTGCTAAAAATCTGAATCAATGACAAGGATTGTATACACCCCTTCTAGTTCCTAATCAACCATGTGAATCTATTTATATGGACTACTTGATGGGATATCCTACTACCAAGCATCAGCATGACGCGATCTTATTAGTAGTTCATAGATTTTCCAACATGGTTATCCTTATACCATGCAAGGAGACTATGACAACACAATAGACTACCCAACTCTTCTTCGAACATGTGTGGAAACATTATTCCCTTCCAATGACCATTATTTATGACAAAGATGCTAGATTTTTCAGCACCCTTTGGAAAAATATATGGAAATAGCTTGACATGAGACTTTCTTTTTCGACATCCTTCCATCCGCAGACAAACATAAAAACGAAAGTTGTAAATCACTTGGTAGTACACCTCTTTCACATGTGCAACCATAATCATTGTCAAACATGCGATTACATCCTTCCATGCGTAGAACACAACTACAATCGTTCTCAACACAATTCTACGAGCAAGAGTCCATTTGAGATCTATTATGGATTTCCACCCTAAACGTCTATCGTTGATAAGTTCCTCGACACAGTCGAATGACATGGCTTTGAAGGATGAGAAGTTGAGAAAGCACTGAAGTTCATAGATAAAACCTACAACATCCATAAGCAAGGACAGGAAATATTGCAATGTTCTAATGCAAATGCTAAGGCCCCACACGAGAAGCATCATATTCCTCATTCATTCGAAATTGGGGATCAGGTTTGGTCACATATCAAGAAGGAGTGCTTCACTAGTCCATACAGAAATATGAAACCTTTGTGATATGATCCATACAATATCCTTAAGTAGATTGGAGAAAACAATTTTTAGCTCAACATTCCTGCATTCCTTGGCCTACATCTAGTTTTGAATGTAGATATAATTCGACCATACCATGCGCCAATGTTGGAACATAATGATTTTCATACATAAGAACCTGAAGACATCCATCTAGATGTTCAGGAACCTCTTATTTGTGACACCATTGTGGGAAGATGTGTACTCCATACAAGGATGAAATTCATTCCCTTGTTTCAAGTGGCTAAAGTTGGAAAAATCCCCACACAAGGTAAATGGGAATCTTCTACTTATGTAGACAAGAAGTTCCCTCACCTAAATGAATATGTTAGCATTGGGATTGAACCAAAGGTTGTGAAGGCTCATTCCCTGGTAACAACATAACCACTTTAGACCGTTCTTCTTTCCCAGCACAATCAGAGAGGGATCTCTCATTTACTTACCAAATTTTCTCACACAAGATATTCAATCGAGAAAGGTCAAGAGGTTAGATTCCTGAATGGGGCAGGTATGTTGTTATAAGGTGTATGTGGGATGATCAGAGAGGAGGACCATTGGGAAATAGAGTCAACAGTCCTAGTATCCAATGTGTTGTAGGAGGTAAAGAATTGTGGAACTTTACAGAGAGAGGCAAGATAGCTGCCCATATTTCAATCAGGAGATATTTAACAGGTGACTAGTGAATGAGAGAAAACAGTCCATCACGTAGAGAATTTACAGGATGAATTCTACATGAGTTTAGAAGAAATTGTTTTAAAAATGTTTGAAACAAAGGGTCAATAGCTTACAGGATGAATTATGGTTGTTATACACTACTGTCCAAACATGAAAGAAAATAACAAACTGGATTGAAAACATGATAAACATTCATGTAAGGAAGTTACATATTGAAAGAAAATACAACGCAGGAATATCTGCCATGAAGAATTATCATTCCTCTACAATTTTATTCACATCACAGAAAGCGAGAAACAAATTACAATGGAGATCCTTGGACCTTGAAAGTTTCCCAACCAAAAACCCCAACTCCCTCTACCAGGAGTATATTTATACTATTTTAGACCTGAGACTAATCCCCGTAACAAAACCTAGAAACTGTTTTCAGTCACAATCAGACACTAACAATTTAGAGTGTGGTACTATTGACATGATTTATAAATATTAACAGACATTATGGAATTGTCGTCCAGGGTAATTGGCTTGACAGCGCATAGTTTTCCTCATTCAGGTAACTTGGTATGAAAATGATTGTCATATCGCTTTCTGGTGATCTGTTGCTGACTCAGACTGCTCCTGACATGTATTTCTTCTTCCTTTGACCGGCTTGGCTTCTTAAAAATGTGGTGCTTGAAGGATGGAAAGAAAACATGCACTCCGTTGCTCAGCCATTTTCCCATCTCCTCTTTCGTTTGGTAACGATGTTATAGGAGGGGACTAGAAAAAGGGTGGCCAAGCATTTGATGATGATAAGATTCCATAGTGGCTTATCATTCTTGTACTACTTTCTACCTCTGATGAGGAGGGTTCTCTTGCAGGCCACGTAGCTGGGTGTGGGTTTGACAACCTCCTTTCCCCTAGTAAAGTTGTTAAGTGGATATTATGGGGGTGGTGATGAAATATTTGGACCTCTACTATCCCAGGTTCACTGGGGGATTTTGTCTCTGTTGGCATTCCTCATGTATTCAGGAAGTCCCCCGATATTGAGACTCAGAACAATGAATCTGATGGCTCCACGTAGATCTCTTTTGCAATCCCTTACGACCTTGGACCATCAGGCTTCTCTTGATATATCAACTATAAATCGAATTCCTCTCCAAATTCAAACCTCCTATGTGTGGGATTTCAATATTGGGACCCAAGGTTAATGTCCGCACAATTCTCCTTGCCAGAACTAATACAAACCCATGATCCACAACATTCCTTCATTTGGACTGCTCGATCATGTGCATGTTAACATTTGGCCAATATTCCCTTGTCTAATCAAGTGAGCACTTTCAAGTTGCAAAATCCTCCACATCCACTGATCAGTCCAAACCTTTCGTCCTGACCGTTGATTTTTGTAGCTAGTACCACTTTTCATAATTTGGAATCGCAACTTTATCTGTGCTAGTTTGGAACGTGAAATCATCTATGGTCATATATCTTCTCATACTCTTATCTCCACTATTAGATTCCTCCATCCTTTAATCTATTTCATGATTCGAAAAAGCTCCCTTTTTTGCACACGTTTTCCCAGGGAAATCACCTCAGGCCATCGATCGGGCTTCTCCTTGATCTTTTCATTTCATTGTGTGTCCCCTTTAACAGGCTTCGTGAATACCAAACTTGAATATTTCCTCACATCTTCCTCCTGTGGAACCATGCTCCATCGTTGACCATCTCCGTTGTGAATCTCGATCGTTGATCTACGATGCCCCTTTATCTCTACAAAGGAAAAGATAAGAACAAGCTTACAAGGAAATACAAGGCATCTTGGAAGAAATGGAAACTGGAGTATCTTAACCTTTTCACAGTGCATTTTCAGGCTTCACAATGAGCTCATTTTTCTAGTAGAGTCTGCCAGTTCTTTCTAAAAATTTGATTTCTGGGTCATATCACCAGCAGAGTCATTGAAGTCTGAATTTTTTAAGAGTGGAGTCACCAAGTGAAAAGTGTACAACCTTCTTGATGTCTGATTATTGTGGAACTTTATAGATAGAGGCAAGATAGCCATCCATATTCCAATCAAGAGATATTTAGCAGGTGACTAGTGGATGAGACGAAACAATCCATCACACAGGGCATTTACAAGGTGAAATTTGCATGGCTTTAGAAGAAATTGTTTTAAAAATGTTTGAAACAAAGGGCTGAGAGCATACAGGGTGAATTAAGGTCCTTGTACACTACTTTCCAAACATGAAAGAAAATGACAAACTGGAATGAAAACAGGATAAACATTCACATAAGGAAGTTACATATTGAAAGAAAAGACAACACAAGAATCTCTGCCATGAAGAATTATCATTCCTCTGCAATTTTATTCATATCACAGAAATCTAGAAACAAATTACAATGGAGAGACTCGGCCCTTGAAAATTTCCAAACCAAAAACCCCATCTCCCTCTACCAGAAGTATATTTATACTATTTTAGACATGAGACTAAGCCTCAAAACAAAACCTAGAAATTGTTTTCAGTCCCAATCAGACACTAACAGTTTAGAGCGTGGTACTATTGCCATGATTTAGAAATATTAACAGACATTATGGAATTCCCATGCATGGTAATTGGACTAATACCACATATTTTTCTTCATTCAGGTAACTTGGTATGAAAATGATCATCATATCGCTTGCTGGTGGTCTTTTGTTGAATAAGACTGCTTCCGACGTGTCTTTCTGCTTCCTTTGACTGGATTTCCTTCTTCAAAACGTGGTGCTTGAAGGAAAACAAGAAAACATGTGCTCCGCTGTTCAACCATTTTCCCAGCTCCTCTTTCATCTGGTAACGCTGTTATATGAGGGGACTTGAAAAATGGTGGCCAAGAATTTGATTACGATAAGCCTCCATATTGTCTTATCATTCTTATACTGTTTTCTACCTCCAATGAGGAGGGCTCTCTTGCAAGCCACGTAGTTGGGTCTGGTTTTGACCTCCTCCTTTCCCCTGGTAAAGTTGTTAAGTGGGGATTATGGAGGTGGTGATGAAGGCTTCAGACCTCTATTGTCCCAACTTCACGGGGGGGTTCTGTCCCTACTGGAATTCCTTATGTATTCAAGAAGTCTGTCGATCCCAAGACTCTAATCAATGAATCCTTTGGCTCCATGTAGATCTCTTTTGAAATCCCTTCTGACCTTTGACAATTAGGATTCTCCTGCTATATGCACTTTAAATTGACTTCCTCTTCAAATTCGAACCTCCTATGTGCAGGATTTCAATATCGGGACCCAAGGTTAATGTTCGCACAATTATCCTCAGTGGAACTAATACAAACCCATGATATGTAACATGCCTTCATCTAGACCACCCGATCATGTGCATGTTAACATTTGGCCATTATTCCCTTGTCTAATTGAGTGAGCACTTTCAAGTTTCGAAATCCTCCATGTCCACTGATCAATCTAGACCCTTCTTCATGACTGTCGATCTTTGCAGCCAATACCACTTTTCGGGATTTGGAATCATGACTTTATTCATGCTAGTTTGGAACACGAAATCATCTATGTCCGTAGATATTCTCATACTCTTATCTCCATCGTCAGATGCCTCCATCCTTTAATATATTTCACAATTTGAAAAATCTTCCTCTTCTGTGCATGTTTTCCCAGTGAAATTGCCTCAGGTTGTCGATTGGGCTTCACCTTGATCTCAACCTTTCATTGCTTGTCCCCTTTAATAGGCTTTACGAATACCAAACTTGAATATTTCCTTGCATCTTTGGCCTATGGAACCATGCTCCATCGTTGACCTTCTCCATTTTGAATCTGGATCGTTGATCTACGACACCCCTTTATCTCATGGAAGGATATACCTCTGTAGATCAAGATCTCTTCTCCATCTGATGGTCATAGTCAACTAAAGCTATCGATTAGATAACATGAGGGGTGTTTGTATAATTCTTCATTGAATAGGATCCTTTTTGAATCTTTCCAGTCCCATAACTCGACAGTTTCAAACAGAGTGCTAATAGAATACACGATGGAGACCATTTTTTCTTCAGGAAGGAGGAATGATCCAACCAATAGTTGGCATATTGTCAAACTTTGACAAAATCTATCACTTCAACTACTCAACTACTCTGACGGCTTCGACAGGTTCAACATCAACTTTGACAAGTTTGAACCTCGACACAACCGACCTTGATAGGTTTCGCACTTGACATACAACATCTTGACATGCCTTATTGGTACCTGTCGAACACCAACATATAGATTCTTTGTCTTACAGTTGGCTGTGACGGTTGATATTTTGAACCATTATAAATTATTGTAACTAAATGTAATGGGTAAGAACCTAAGCGTCTCAACATTCTATATAGACATGTACTTTATTGTAACAATCAACCAATCTTCATGGAGAGGAATTAATAATAGAAATTGGTTCGAATTCTTGCATATTTTCTATGCGCATACTTCCTCTCGATATAGTGTGTGCATTGTGTTACTTGTTATTTTTCTATGCTTCCTCCATAACAATACTTAACTCATTAATTCAACTATTGTCCCCAACATGCACCTGGAAATGAATTGGATTATTGGTATCAGAGCTCGATCTTTTCTAGAGATTAAGTTACATAAGCACCTCCATCAAAGTTATTTAACTTATGCATGTTCAAAAATGCTCACAAACTTAGAAAACCAGGTAAAAAATTCCTTCGACTTCAGAAACGATGGCCGAAGAAGCAAACAATAGACATGCAACTGACGAGACAGAACAACTCATAGAAAAAGAACTGGCTCTACACGGGACTGAAATGTTCACCCATTTTAGTGATATTCTCATGTGATTCACTTCAAACACCAAGAAATCCTCGAAGCAGCCTCACTCCAATAAAATACTCCCCTTCAAATTACAAATAAATATGGACATACAAAATCTTGAAGGAAACATTAACATGGAATCCATCGACAATGCATCAACTAGAATCATACTACTCTATGAATCAACTCTCCAAAGTGAAAAATATCACCATTGCATCCTTGAAGATGTCAACCTCTTTATGCTTCTAGTTGGAAAATTTATCAACAAAGATAGAAAAGGAAGGAAACCCCATAGAGACATGGGTAAAATTAGTTGGGTATGTCCAAAAGGAGTTCTACTCACCCAAGTATCTTGAACAATAGTATAACAAGTGGCGGCAACTATTGCAATTGAAATATCAGTCCGTACAAGTTATATCGACTCATGGATAGACTTGGAATCCAAGAAGAAGAAAAATTACTTGTCCTCAAGTATCATTAGAGGAAATTTCAACTCAAAATGGGCCTTTTAACTTTTATTCAAATTCCATGTCACCATGTGTTAGCCAATGAAATTGCTTTAAATTTGAAATACCGTATAGGTCTTAAACACTTTTTTAATATAAATTTGGGGATAGGTATCATAAAAAAAACTACTTTTTTCATTTGTATTTTTGACATATCTCCGCTTGTTTTTACTCAAATTTTGATCAGGAGAGCTCGTTGAATGCGGAATTTAATTCCGCATCCAACGAGCTCTCCCAATCTAAATTTGATTAAAAACACGGGGAGATATGTCAAAAATACAAACAAAAAAGTACTTTTTTTCTTTTCTTCCTCCAAAATTAATAAATATTATTTTATTATTTTAACTATTATTTTATTAATTGATTTTAGGAGGCCCATTTTGAGTTGAAATTTCCTCTAATGGCCATTGATTTATCGCCATACATTCAGCAGGAGATGGAGTTTCTAATTTTTACTACGCTTGCGGATGAATTTCATTATGCCAGCAAGATTGAAGATAAAGAAAAAGGAAAATAAAATTTCATGAACAAGCTAATAGGTCAAACATTTAACAGGAAGTCATTGATCAACTTCAACAAGTCAAAGAAACCTTCTCAACCAACTCACCCAAAGCTTGATCATGAAAAGAAGAAATTTCAGAAAGACAGGAGAGATCACAACAAAGAAGCCCCTACTCGAAAATGGTGTGATTATCATAATTCAACATGGCATGATATGTCAGAATGAAAAGCTTGGAAGACATTTTTGGAAAAATTGTCGACCTCCAACTTGTTTGATAGAACCCTGGTAGAATCTAATCCATGTGCATCAATGCTCTTAGATTTGACCTTGACTACTCCGATATCCTTGACTTTCATCTATGATGAGGAACAAGAGTGCCTATTCCAAACACGGATATGGGTTCAGAAAAATCCATTTCATATGATTGTGGATAATGGTAGCCAGAAGAACTTCATTTCTGAAGATCTTGTGAAGAAATTAGGTCTTGTCACCACTCTACACCCTTAGACTTACAATATCAGTTCGATGGAGGATGGACAATAACTAAGAATCACACACCAATGCAGACTCACCTACTTCATTAAGGATTTTGAATATGAAGTAATCTATGAAGTGGCATCGCTTTTTGTAGCCTATGTTTTTTTTTGGAAACCTTACTTGTAGTATCAACATGGTACATATCAGTCACAGCCTTAGAAGGTGATTATGAAATTCGAAATCAATGTTACAACATACCAGAGAGACAACCCACATCAACGGTTTTTGTGATATATACCAAACAAACAAATAATATTATGAACCATGCCTAGAAATTTTCATTAATTATTATAAATCCTCAACATTCTAGAAATACTACAGCAATGATTTGACTCACCAACCAAAAAAGCTCTCGAAAACAACAATAGATCATCAACATTCTTGAAGAATACCGGAATGTATTTCAAGCGATGAATGGAGTACTTCTACATTGTCAGGTAAAAAACTCCATTGAACTTGTTCTTGGTTCTTCATTACCTAATGCATATGTTTACAAAAGATCCATTCTCTAGGACAAAGATATTCACAAGAAAATAAAAGATTTGATCGACAAGGGTCATATCTTCCCTAGCTCTTCTCCTTGTGGAAGTCGGTCGCCCTAGTTCCAAAGGAAGTCAATGCTTGTCACATGTGAATCGATTATCGAGCTCTCAACAAATTTTTAGTAAAGAATAGATACCCTCTTCCTAGGATATACAAACTCATCGATAGTTGAAAAGGTGCTAGGATCTTTATGAAACTCAAACTTAAGTCGAGATATCATAAAATTTTGATTGAGTCCACTAATGTATGGAAAATGAATTTCAAGAACAAGGATTGTTTGAATGGTTAGTCATGCATTTCAACTTAACCAATGCACATGCAACCTTCATGAGATATATGCACAACCTTATACGACCTTTCATCAATAAGTGTTTCATTTTCTATCTCGGGAATATTTTTATTTTCAGTCAATCATGGGAAGAACATGTCAAACAGATTCAACAAGTATTCCACACTCTCCAGTAACATCAACTATATATGAACATGGATAAATGCTCATTTGTGATGACCATCATCAAATATTTGGGGTATGCAATTGACTCTACAAGCATTCATGTCGCCCCACAAAAAGTACACATCCTCAAAGATTGGCCCATTCATCAAAACATTCATGAACTAAGAATTTTTCTTGGTTTGAATAATTTCTATCGACGGTTCATACTTGTATTTAGTCACATCGCATCGACTTTGATTCAACTTACTAAGGGAAATTAGAAAACTATATTCAAATGGACAACAACACAATAAAAATCTTTTGAACAACTTAAAAACAATATTTGTATTGCACGAGCACTTATGTTAACTGATTTGCATCAGCCTTTTGAGATTCAAACAGACAAATCATACTATGCTCTTGGTGCAGTGATCACTCTGTCAGGTCACCCAGTTGCATTTCATTCTAAAACTTTCAAATAAACTATTAGAAGGTATTCCATATCAATTGTATTCCATTGTGAAAGCTCTTAAGCAATGGAGACGCTACATTCTTGGAAAGGAAACAATCATCCTCATTGACCATAAACCTTTACAGTTCACTTTGTCCCAATGGAAACTATAGACATTCGGACAACTCAAGTGGATTAATTACCTTCAACAATTTCAGTTGGTAATTAATTATGGGAAAGGAAAATCCAATTTCGCAGACGAATATATCATCTGACCACCCATTACTCTATTGTCTACAGTGATGAGTATGCCCGGTTATGACACCACTACTTGTCTAGAATTGTATTCGGTATAATGTGACTTCTCCATAATTAATCGACAACTTCAGACTAACACGTTGTCTACTACCGACTAATTCTTGAAGGACACCTTGCTATACAATCTTGGACATCTTTGAGTACCAACAAGTGAGCACCAATAGAAGCTCATTTGGGATGCACATTACAGAAATACTAGGACAATTAAGAGTCACAAAAACACTTGTTATCCTTCAAAAGTATTTTTATTGTTCTTCACTTAAATATGACATCAACCAGTACATTCGATTGTGCGTAGTTTGTTCCATTTCGAAATCATTGAATCAATGACAAGGATTGTATAAACCCCTTCTAGTTCCTAGTTGACCATGGGAATATATTTCTAGGCACTACTGGACCGGATATCCTACTACCAAACACCAGCATGACGTGATCTTAGTAATAGTCTAAATATTTTCCAAGATGGCTATCCTTATACCACACAAGAAAAGTATGATAGCATAGTAGACTACTCAACTATTCTTAGAACATGCGTGGAAACATTATGGACTCCTGATGACCATTATTTCTGACAGAGATTATAGATTTGTCAACACCTTTTGGAAAACTCTTTGGAAACAGCTCCACATGAGACTTTCTTTGTCATCATCCTTCTATCTGCAGATAGATGGAAGTTGTAAATCGCTTTGTAGTGCAACTACTTTTCATGTACAAACACAAGCATCGTCGAACATGGGATGATATCCTTACATACATACATCACTACTACAATCATTCTCAACACAAGACTACGACAAAGAGTCCATTTCAGATCTGCTATGGATTTCAACCATTAGTGGCTATCGAATTGATCAGTTCCTCGACGCAGTTGAATGACATCAGCTTCGAAGGATGAAAAGTTGAGAAATAATTGAATTTCAGAGATCAAAACTACAACATCCAGAAGAAAGCATAGGAAATGTTGCAATGAGCTAATGAAAAATATAAGGACCGAAACGAAAAGCATCGTATTCCTCATTCATTCCAAATGGGGGATCATGTCTACTTACATCTCAAGAAGGAGCGCTTCACTGGTCCATACAAAAAGATGAAACCTTTTCAATATGGTCCATACATTATCTATACTTAATAATATTGGGGAAAACAATTTTCAACTTGACATTCCTACATGCCTTGGCCTACATCTAGTTTTTAATGTAGATCTACTTCGACCATACCATGCACCATTTTTGGAACAAAATGATTTGCATACATCATAACCTAAATACATCCATCCATACGTTCAGGAACCTCTTATTTGAGATGCCATTGTGGGATGACGCATACACCATACAAGGAAGAACTCCATTCCTTTGTTTCAAGTGGATAAAGTTGGACAACTACCCATGCAAGGTGAATGGTACTCTGCTACTAAAGTAGACAAGAATTTCCCTCACCTGAATGAATTCACAATGGAGAACATTTTTTCTTAAGGAAGGAGGAATGATCCAACTAGAAATTGGAATATTGTCGAACTTCGATAAAGTCTAGCACTTCAACTACTCGACTACTCTGACTGCTTCAACAGGTTCAACAAGTCTGAACCTTGATACAACCGACCTCGACAGTTTTTGCGCTCAACATACAACATCTCGACATGCCTTCTCAGCACCTATCAAACATCGATAGATTCAATCTCTGTCTTCCAATCGTCTACGACGGTTGAGATTATGACTCGTTATAAAATCTTATAAATGAAAGAAATGGGTAGTCACCCATGCATCTCATCATTCTATATAAACATGTACATTATTGTAACAAACAACCAACTTTCATGGAGAGGAAGTAATAATAGAAACGGGATGGAATTCTTGCATATTTTTTGTGCTTCATGTCAATGTAGTGTGTGCCCTTATTTACTTATTGTTTTTCTATGCTTCTGCCATAACAGTGCTTGACTCATTCAGTCAATTTTTGTCCTGAGCATGCACATGGGAACGACTTGGATTAGTTTCCATAAATTAATTGAATGATAATCCCATGTTCCTAAAAGAATGGATTCCCTTTTTATTAATTAATCGTGCATGTGAAGAACGACTAGGAAAAATTGTTGAACGCTATTAGAATTCGCGCCCAAGAATCTTTTCATTCTACTTACAAGAGAGAATATTTATTGTTGTCTACAACCTTGAGAGCTGAATCGATTTGTTGAAAGCATGGTCATTTCCATCTCCAGCAAAAGTACAGTTGAGTTTGATCCTGCATCACCCACAATAGTCATGGAGGATGTTGTTGGTTATGTCCCACTGCATGTGGAAGTTCCACTACTTGCTAAACATACTGCACCAAGTACTACACAGATCACTCTAGTATTTGAGCCAAACTCCATTAAGTTGTCTATAAAAGTACATGCAGACATACCAAGTTGGTATGAAACAACATGTGGTAAGCGCAATGGTAACTGGAAGAGGAAATAAAAGGAATCAACAACCCCATGGCCACCCGCACCATAGGATGAGTATTCTAAGACAATAAACTTGCACCCACCTTACATTCCTCCTATACGAAGTTGTGCACCGAAAGTCAAAATCCCAAAGCAAACAAGGGCCACGCTAATAGCACCATTGGTTCCAAAAGGAGTGAAGGTGTTGATGGATATCATGTCGAACTTGAGGAAGCTATCTTTTGTTGACCACGACACAAATAAGCACAAATACCTGGACCACCAAAAATATATGAATACTGTGTGGGACACATCAGTTTCTCCCAATAAATTTGTCACAAAGGAGTGGGCTAGAGGATTGGAACCGTCTTCCATATCGTCATTGTTATATATGCCACATTTTGGTTGGAACATACTAATAAACACCTGTGTTAAGAAATTGTTGGTATTTTTTTATGGTGGGTTCCTATGGCTTGGAAATCCTATACTTGTAGATGTTGAACATATTGCAATTATTGCATGCCTATTATTCACAAGAATGAACCCAATGACACTTGTCCAAAAGGATCAAGAAGCAACAACAGTTGCACGAATGAAGTAAATTTTTGGATTTTATCCCTCCTTTGAGGATCTTGACCCAGGTTCAGTCCCTTATTCTTAGTGCAACAAATCTCAAGATATCGGGTCGATAGGGAAGAGCTCAATTGGAAACAACTGTGACGCAGATTCTGTCTCACCCAAGATATCTTTCTATGGGTAACTCCCAGAACCAAGTTTTCATAGTTGGGTGGGGGATTTATCATACCTTGGTCCCTTAGAAAAGCTCTCAACTAATCCTGTGGGTGGATTATTTATTCTTATTGTGAACAGTTAGACAATGACCCAAATTCTCTTATGCAACTACTATAACAACAACATCCTTGCACAATAATCACATTCAAATCATGTAGTGCGACTGATATACATACATTCATTCATAAGAAAATATATAAGAATTCATTAAATGCAACATTTATACATATAACTCAAACGCATTCAACATTCACCCATATACACAGAATCTAACGTGGAAATTCATCTGAGAAAAAACCACAAAGGTTCTCTTCATATGGCATGAGAAATATATGAACCTTTTGTCTGTGCACTAAGTTGTAGACTTTGTTTTAGATATTATTCTATATATTTATAGACTCTTTCTTTCTCTCATGATATATGATATTATATTCTACTCTCTCTCTATTCAACTCTACTAATGACCCACACATATCATGGATTGACCCAACCTATCCTACATTTTTGGGTACTCTACTATAGATTCTTCAACTCATATGCGCTCAGCAAACACTAGAATACAACAAAATATAGAGCAAATAAAATTCTAATAACAAAGAGCTAACAACAAATAAGATAACCTACATACAACTTGGGTTCCTTCTTTTATAGACTCTTTTACAGAGTTGTTACAAACTCTTTACATGTTGCTTTCTCAATTGACTTCCTATACTTATCCAACATACTGTCTTTCCTATTCCAATAGCACCTAGTAGTAGCCACTAATGACCTGAATTAAAAAAATACCTTGATACGTGTGGTTTCCACTGGCTCTAGTAGAACTCGTACCCATGATATTTATGGCCTATCACTTTCTAAGCATTATCCCTTACTGTCATTTTATAGCCATTATGCCACTTTCATGCCTTCTTGTACTATTATTCCACCGCATATTCCATTGTCATACTCCTTCCTTCTATTGGGGATTCCTCTTTCGTCATGCATATTCCTTCTTCTTCCTTCCTATCGTTTCTTCTATTGCAACTCCTTTCTTCTCTTCTTTCCTGTCACTGCTTATTTCGTAGCTCCTTTCTCTTCATATTTATATCTTCTCCATACTTAGGCATAATTCTAAGTGAATTATGTTTTCCTTTACATAGGCCCAAAAAACCCCCAACACTCACCCGTGGATCGTCCTGAGCCGCTCGAATCTATTCCTCCATTTCTTACTTTTTTCCAACTTTACTATGAAAATATTCCAATATTTTCTCCACTCTCTTTGATTCCATCCGCACTTCTTCCTATGTTTTCTACAATTGTTCCAGAAGGTATATATTTTGACATTACCTTTTCTACTGATGTCACTGCTTTGGGAACCTTCTGATGTATAGGGTGAATTATTCCCATAACTCTTTTCGCTCCATCCTGCAACTCTTCGACCTCTTACACATGGTGTTGTTGTTGTGTTAGAAACAATCTTACTTGTTGCTGCAATTTCATCATCTTTGATGCCTTAGCCTTTTTTTGCG
Source organism: Pseudotsuga menziesii (assembly GCA_001517045.1). Classification (NCBI taxonomy): domain Eukaryota; kingdom Viridiplantae; phylum Streptophyta; class Pinopsida; order Pinales; family Pinaceae; genus Pseudotsuga; species Pseudotsuga menziesii. The sequence continues at coordinate 333,009 of LPNX010256864.1, read as the reverse complement.
CTAAGGATAGTTGCTTCATGTCATTCCTTATTTGAGTAATATTTTATTCAACTGAAGTCATCTCATTCACAAGTTTCTCTAATTCCTCATCATCCATTAGTGCTTCCTAAGTATGAGACACTTGGTCAATAGCCTTGGCACATATGGATTCCTCTTATTCTATCGTCTCCGCAGCTTCAATTGTTGCTTATCTTCTTTCCTCTATTACCTTAGGGGTGCACGTGGTTTTACCTTCTCTTCTAGTTCTATGAATTTACTTTGGAGGTCTTCTGCTCTTTTTCCAAGTCAAATGACTTTGGGGCCTGGTTCCATTGATTCTATTATTCTGTCTTCTGCAAAGATTGTAGAAACCAGAGCTACTGCCTTGTCGATCCTGTAACGGATCAACTATTTTGTATGTTACTACGTCATACGTTTTCTTCATCCACACAACTATCTTCGCTTCTTGATCCTTCTTTAGAAGTGGTGTTGGGTCCATTCCTAAAAATGGTAGGCCTGTGATGAGTGCAATAAGTTCAACACCTACTGGTATAGGATTTCCCATCCATAGGAACCCACCATGAAAGAATACCAACAAATTCTTAACACAGGTGTTTATTGATATCCTACGACCAAAAGGTGCCATATATAATAGTTATAGTATGCCATACTGTTCAAATCCTCTATCCCATTCCTTTGCAACAAAGCGCTTGGGTGCCTTGGGTGTGTCATGTACAATATCCATGTAGTTTTTGGGGTTCAGGTATTTGTGGTTCTTCGTATCATGATCATACAAATATAGTTTTATTAAATTCGACATGATATCCATCAACACCTTCATTCCTTTTTGCACCAATGGTGTTATTAGCGAGGCCCCTATCTACTTTGGAATTTTAACTTTTGACATATCGGTGCATCTGGGAGAGAAATAAGGTGGTAAGAAATTTCTTGTCTCGAAAACTTCATCCTCCAATGGGGGTGGTACTTGGGTGGTTGATGGTTTTCCCTTCCTCTTTCTGTTACCAATGCAGTTGCCCCATGTGCTTTTAGACAAACCTGGTTTGTCTTTTCTAGAATACCTAACAGGGTTTGGCTTCACTACTAGAGTGTTCTATGTAGCTATTGGTGCCTATTGTTCAACTACGTTGGTGAGGCTGCAACATGCACTGGTACATAACCAGTTGTATCTTCCATGAATATTGTCGGTGATGTCGGCTCAATACATAATGTAATTGTGACGAAAATGGAAATGACCATTATACAACCAACTCTCTTCATTTCTCAAGGTTGCATAAGACATTAGCTCTTCTCTATTGCAAACAAAATGAAAGGATTCCTGGCCATGAGCTTTGATAGCATGCAAAAATTTTCCTTAGTCATTCTTCACATGCGGGAACAATTAATCATAAAGGAATCTGTCCTTTCAGGAACATGGCATACTCCTAACTCATTATCGAAACTTTTATGTTATCGTGCTAATTATCTGTCACTTTAAATGGTAGTTATTTCCATAAATCCAAGCGTGACAAAAAATAACAACGTCATATTTTCTCATATTTGTGAAATTAATGATATTCAGCCTTTCCTGTCAGCAAGTTTCTTCATTCTTTCACCAACATGACATCATTTGCGACCTATTTTCTTTCATATGGTAGATTCCCTCTATTTTCCAACTCCTTAATTTTTTTGTCGCACTCCTTTCGACATGCATTTCCTTTGCAATAAGGTTCTCATCTTAAGACAGACCAATTGTCTTTGCTCAAAATTGTTTCTTTGGCTAGAGAGAAAGTATAGAAAGGATTGGTTCTATCTTCGAAACACTAGCATTCTGTGATCATACAAGTTTTTGTTCTCTCGTTTCTTTTCTCTCCTTTCTCTCTTTTCTCTCTCTCTCTCTTGTTTTTTATGAAACCAAGTCACAATTATCAAAATAAGGTTTTGGTCGACTCCCATTGATGAGTCCTCTTACCTCTATCCCATATAATATTTCTAACTTCAATTATCCTCCATTAGTGATTTCCTTAACAACATATGGTCCTAACCAATGTGTTTTCAACTTTCCTAGAAGCTTGAAGAATTCCCTATCATACATAAGAGCAAGACCTCCAACTTCAAAATTCTTGGTATTAATATGTCTATCATGCCATACCTTTGGCCTTTGCTTTTCTACATTTTGGTGAAATACTGCAACAAAATGTTCTTCCTCCAAGTGTATTAGTTGAATTAATCTATCTTCCATAGCATCAACATCTGTCATTTAAGTGATCGAAGCAAGTCTTAAGCTTTGTACAATGTATTCCATAGGCATGACAACTTCTTGTTCATACACCAACTTGAATGGATTTTTACATGTTGTGCGATATGCCCATAATACTGTAGATATATTCTGATGATAGTCATCTCTTCATGCATTGCATATCTTTGTCAATGCCTTTTCCAGAATCTTGTTAAATGCTTTGACAACTCCATTTGATTGAGGATGATATGGAGTTGTTATTTTATGTTGTATCTGGAATTCTTGAGTCAGTTCTTCAATCAATTGATTAACGAAATTCATACCTTGACTGATGATCAAAATATTTGGGCATCTGATCCTTGTCACAACATTTTCAAACAATAACTTTCCAGTTGTTGTAGCAGTACAATCCTTTACTAAAACAAATTCTTCCCATATGGCTAGGTAATCAGTCGCAATGATAATATACCTTGCTCTCATGTGCTTTCCTACTAGAATGATAGGTACTACAAAATAAACGACCCATTTATTGAATGTCTCTAGTGTTATCTACGATACCCATGGAATTTCATCCCTTTAGGAATTTTTCCCAGTCCTTTGATAGATATCACAGCTGCAATAATAATCTTAACCCTCTGCATGCATTGTTGACCACCATAATCCTGGTTTCAATATATTGCGCAATGTATATTTTCTTGCATAGTGGCCTCCAGTGACACCAACATGTTCTTCACTTAATATCATCTATCTCTTCTGCTCCAAAACTCAATGCCGAAGAATCTCATTAGGACCCATTTTATACGAGTGTGAGCAACCACCTGGAAATCTGCAGCTCGCACTGCCAACTATTTCTTTTGCGCAGTGGTAAATTTAGTTGGTGCATAACCTGTAATAAAAAAATGTATGATATCCTTATACTGATCATCAAACATGGTTATAAAAAATAGTTTCTCATCAGGAATATTATCTTCCAGACTAGTAGGTTCTTCTCCACTTTCAATGCTTGAAAGATGGTCTGGTCCCAAATTCAACCAACTAGGTTTAACAATTATCTCAAAATTAAATTCCTAGAAGAGGATAAGCCACCAACAGATATCCACACCCAAAAATGGCTTATTGACAAAATATTTCAACGCATAATGGTTAGTGTACATCCTGAAATGTCCTTTGAGTAAATAATGTATAAATTTTTGCATCGCATATACCATCACTAGTCCTTCTCTCTCCGCTTTGGTATAATTGTTTTCTAGTTGATAACTTCTTTCTAATGAAGGAAATGGCGTGATCAATTGTTCCTTCACCTGGTTGCATCAATACCACACCAAGTGCAATAGATGATGCTTCAACATTAACATGGAACTATTTTTCCCAGTATGGAAATACAATTATTTGTGCACTAACCATATTTTTCTTCAGCTTGTCTAAACTCTCTTGACATTCTTCTTTCCACTGAAACTTAGTGTCTTTTTTCAGCAGTTTCTCCATCTGGGAAGTCACCTTTGCATATCCCTTCATAAAATTTCTATAGTATCGAGCATGTCCTAATTTTTCTCTTAACTCCTTAACCATGGTAGGTGGTGGTAAGTCAAGGATGATCACAACCTTGGTTGGATCAACCAAAATTCCACCGCGATAGACCACATGGTCTAACACAGCTCCAAAAAGTGCACAAACGATATATTTTTTAAAATTAGGGAGATTTAATATGGATGAAAACATTCCAACATCATTCTGAGGCTCTCTATGTGGTATTTTACAAGACAAAATACTGTTCAGTCCTCGAAGTAGATTAAAAGAAATTTATGTATAAAATATTTAAACACAGCAATTACGATTCTAGAAACAATTGTAGGAGCATTCTTGAGTCGAAAGGGAATTACTGTGTACTGGAAGCATCCTCACTCCATCACAAAGGTAGTTTTGTGTCGGTCCTCCTTTGAAATTATTATCTCATGGTAAGATGAGAATCCATCAGTGAAAGAATACTCCAATACATTCTCCAATACTTAATCTCTGAATGGAGTCGAAAATGGATCATGTGAACATGAATCATTTAAATTTCTCAAGTTGGCACAAATTCATACTTCACCTAATGTTTTATTATCTTTCACTAAAATTAGACTGATCCATTTTGATTCTTAGACAGGTTCTATCACACCTACCTCTTGCATTCGGTCTAGTTAAACTTTAATGTTTTCTTTGTAGCATGGGTTTAATATGTATGGTCGTTGTTTTACTGGGTTTGCATCGAGCCTCAAAGTTATATTAATTTCATCGAGGTCACCTACTATTCCTTTCATCCATCTCTGAAAACATAGTAGGGAACATATGTTGAAATTCATGTAGTAAATCAGTGATCTTCCCCACAGTCTGATCGTCCCAGTAATCTCCAATATTGGAAAACTTTGGGACTCGAGAATTGGTCCCTAGAAATGCCATCTCCTTCCACCACATGCATACCTTATGACTCAGGTATGTTCATATCAAGTGGATCATCATCATTCAATCCCTTTATAACATTGTAACATTACATCCAGTGGTGAATTGTTGTGCTGCATTTATGGAAATCCGTGGTTATGGTTGGGATTTCTTCAAATATTTTTTCCTTTATTATTTGTAGTGCAGCATTAATTGTCGGGTGTTCACTTGTGAACTCAAATGTATGGGTGAATCTTGTGGATAAATTTTCCCATTCAAAATTTCCTCTTTGCAGCTCCAATTATGTATATCGATTCCTTGGTACCATTTCCAATGTGTGGATGAATCGATGGACCCATTGTTATCACAGATATTCCTTCCATGTCATGTGACAATGCTCAATATGCTCAGTAGGATTTTTCAGTCCTGCATACTTATGATAATAATAACTTATCTCTTCTCCAAATATAATATCTAGTAATGTTTTACATTGTGGCCATTCAGACAATGATTGTTTATGTGTACCCCACAATCTGGCAGGCGTAGCTTTCATCACAAATTCCAAGGCATACAACCGTTGTGATTCTATAAATTTTAATTGAAACTCTAGTAGAAAATACACAAGATTGGCTAATCCTTCATATGTAAGAAACTTGCTTTCCTCCACTCTTACCTGTCAGATAAATCTCGTGCTTCTTGTGCATCTTCTCATGGAGACTTCATGTATCATGTTCTACCAATTTTCCAATGCATCCACTGAATCAGACATGCAATAGCTTACACTTCGCCAACTCAGATTTCCATTAGTTGTTGGATTTATATAATACACTCTTTAAGACATGATATTATACAATTGATCTAGTTAATTTCCTTCGTCTTCACTACTTACTGGCTCGACATATCTCCACCCTTCAAGCAGATCAATGGGGGCGATGACCCTTCGTTCTGAATACTCAAAATGGAAAGATTCATTTCTTATCATTAATAATGGTATGGTTGTCTATTAGCCAAGCAATTCGCAAAAGTGCAAGGTATGGATTTGTATCATCGACAATGTCAATTACTTCGAAGTCTGCATATGTCCTTAAGCCTTTGACTTCTATAGGAACTTGAGTTAGTCTACCAATTGGTAGAACCTTCGAATCATTCGCAAGTCTTATCTGAATGGGATACCAATCCAGTCGTAGCTTATTCATGCTCTCCCATGTCTATCTTTTCAATATGTTAACATCTGAGCCTAGACATAATATGATATAGTCCATATAATAATATTCTATCTACATATTCATTCGTAGTTCTCAACCTTTTTTAGTCTCTTCTTGATATGGTTAACTCTCCTTTCAGGTCAGAGGTCATCTATAATTTATTCTATAAGTGATGTCAATTATGTAACAACATCTTTATCATGGATTAGTGCTAAAAAAAATTTGAAAAATTATTTAATCTTATTAATATTTTTTATTGGATTCCTCCTGAGTAACTATTCAAAACTTTTGGGAATGGTATTTACTTGTCCAGATGTCAACAATTGATTAGAATCAACAAACTCTGGTTGCCCATCCAAGAAGACTTGCTTCTCCTTATGGACATCTAGTGGGGTATTCTTTTATGTCACAGGTCGCACATGGAGTTGTCCATGCTATGTATTCCAGTGTGCTCCAGTCACAGTATCTCCTCTTTGTAACAACAACGATGATACTATCTCTCATCTCGGAAGAAATCATTTGAATATTCTTGTTGGGGTTCAGATTTTGATTTTCCATAGGGTTGGGATTTACAAGAGTTCGAGCCTTCTATTTCACAATTAATTGTGGACACTGTTCAACAGCATCATCAAATGCTTTACAATATGTACATTTTTTGCAGGAATTTGACAATCTTGATAAAAGTGTCATGTCTTCCCAGAGTTTTAAAATATTACTTGGCCTCTTCCTCGACCAAATCCTCGTCATCCTTGTTGTTGTCCCTGACCTCAAAATTTTCCACCC
>LPNX010256864.1:311797-326172 GCA_001517045.1 Pseudotsuga menziesii | reverse complement strand
CCCCCCCACTTTATTGACAGTATTGTTTTTGTGGCGGATACTGGTTCTGTTTGTATTGTGTCTAAGAGTATTGAGGTTTTTGATATTGTTGTGGTGGATATTGAGCAAGATGATACTAAGGCTACACTCGATCATCATTATTTTGTTGATAATTTTTCATCAAGGAGGTATCCACCATATTTTCTTGCAAAAGTTGAAGTGCTCTATAGTATTTTTCATCATGTCCTACTGATTTACAAAATTTACAATACATACTAGTTGGTATACTTACAATGTTTTGTAAATACATACATTCTCTCGACTTGTGGTGCCTAGTCTGACATATCCTACACAAAGGAATCCCTTGGGTTCTTATCGGGTTTGGTGCTTTTGTTGCGATATAATTCATGAGCGCTGAGCAAATGTATTTATGGTGTCCATCTATTCTACATCTTGTACACCACATTTATTCTTAAACTTCTTTGCCTCTCTTAATGTCCTGGATTTTCACTATAAGGTTGGCCAACTACGACTGAATTTGCATCATTCGTTTGTCGGTTTCTCCAATCGGTGAATATTCCAGCTTCATTGCTATCTACAGAGCATCTATCTGCAACACAATATTCTATTGTGTTTCATGGTTTCTGAATGTGCAACAACATGGAGAAAATGAACTACTCATTTTGTTGTACATCCGGCATTTGGAAGCTCACTTTGGTCATTAATGTTTTAAATCTCCGGTCAAAGTCCCAAACAGAATCTGTAGATAGCTGCTTAATTTATTTGATGTTATTAATGCACTGTGATTCATACTTTGGATTTATAAATTGATCTATCATGCCCACTTGAATCTGGTTGAGCATTTTTTGGATAGCTCCTACAGTCACAATAGAAAGTTTCATGTACCAATCAAGTGGAAAACCTCGCAAAGTCATGATCATCTGTGCTTTCTTGATATTCTCATCTTGAATCTGTCACATAGTCCACACAACTTCACAACAAAGCCAATGTCTTTCTGGGTCTTCCAACCCATTTTCATTGAATATGGGTAACTTAATGTCAATACCAACCATTTTATTAACTGTTGGTATGGTTGGAGTTTTTTTTCGCTAGTCAACTCCCTTGTCCGCTATTTACAGCGTTAGTACTACTTGTATTTACAAAATCACTTGGATATATGCCTCTAGATCTTACCTCTGGTGATGTGGGTCATCTTGTAGGCTATTTTTACCCACATTCCAGATCTAAAACTTTAATCAACTCTTATGATTCTTTGTCTCCCTCATATATCGGTTGATATTCTTCTTCTTTGTCACAAGACCCTTCATCTAAGTACGACACAAGCGTGTATTCTTCTTCTTCTTTGCTCGTGCTACAGCTCATATGGGCTACGACAGATTCTTTTGGGCACTCAACTACATATTCTTCAACTCATATTCACTCAGCAAACACTAGCATACAAAAAAATATAGAGCAACTAAAAGTCTAACAACAAATAGCTAACAACAGAGAAAACAACTCGCATACAACTTGGGTTCCTTCTTTTATAGACTCTTTTAAAGAGTCGTTACAGACTCTTTACCTGTTTCTTTCTCAATTGACTTCCTATACTTAGCCAACAGGCTATATTTCCTATTCTAGTAGCACCTAATCGTAGCAACTAGTGACCTGAATTAAAAATTTACCTTGATACATGTGGTTTCCACCGGCTCTAGTAGAACTCGTACCCATGATATTTATGTCCTGTCACTTTCTAAGCATTATGCCTTACTGTCATTTTCTAGCCATTTTCCCACTTGCATGATTTCTTGTACTGTTATTCCACTGCATATTCCCTTGTCGCACTCCTTCCTTCTATTGGGATTCCTCTTCTGTCACACATACTCCTTCTTCTTCCTTTCTATTGTTTCTTCTATTGCAACTCCTTTCTTCTCTTATTTCCTGTCACTGCTTATTTCGCGGCCCCTTTCTCTTCCTGTATAGATCTTCTCCATACTTAGGCATAATTCTAAGTGAATTATGCTTTCCTTTCTATATGCCCAACAAGCCCCCAACACTCACCCGTGGCTCATCTCGAGCCGCTCAAATCTATTCCTCCATTTCTTACTTTGTTCCAATATAGTATGAAAATATTCCAATATTTTCTCCACTCTCTTTGATTCCATCTGCACTTCTTCCTATGTTTTCTACAATTGTTCCACAAGGTCATAAGATAAATTTTACAACATTGCCTTTTCTACTAATGTCACTGCTTTGTGCACCTTCTGATGTATAGGCTGAGTGATTCATGTAACTCTTTCCGCTTGATCCTGCAACTCTTCCACCTCTTCTGCATGGTGGTGGTGTTGTGTGAGAAACACTCTTACTTGGTTCTGCAATTTCCTCATCTCAGTTTCCTTAGCCTTTTTCTGTGCTAAGGATAGTTTCTTCATGTCATTCCTTATATGAGTAATATTTTCTTCAACTGAAGTCATCTCATTCACAAGTTTCTCTAATTCCTCATCATCCATTTTTTCTTCCTAAGTATGAGAGACTTGGTCGATAGCCTTGGCACATATAGATTCCACTTATCATATCTTCTTCGTAGCTTCAATTGTTGCTTCTCTTATTTCCCATACTACCTCGGGGGTGCGCTTGGTTTTACCTGCACTTCCAATTCTATGAATTTCCTTCAGAGGTCTTCTGCTCTTTTTGCAAGTTGAATGACTTTGGCGCCTGGTTCCATTTATTTTTTTATTCTGTCTTCTGCAAATTTTGTACAATCTAGAGCTACTGCCTTGTCGATCCTCTAATAGATGAACTATTTTGTATCTTACTACGTCATACTTTTTTCTTCATCGACGCAACTATCATTTCTTCTTGATCCTTCTTGAGAAGTGGTGTTGGATCCATTCCTACAAATGGTAGGCCTGTGATGAGTGCAATAAGTTCAACACCTACCATATAGGATTTCCCATCCATAGGAACCCACCATGAAAGAATACCAACAAATCCTTAACACAGGTGTTTATTGGTATGCTACGACCAAAAGGTGGAATATATAATATTGATGGTATGCCCGAATGTTCAAATCCTCTATCCCATTCCTTTGCAACAAATATCTTGGGTGCCTCGGGTGTGTCATGTACAATATCCATGTAGTTTTGGGGGTTCAGGTATTTGTGGTTCTTCATATCATGAACAGACAAATCTAGCTTCCTCAAGTTCGACATGATATCCATCAACACCTTCACTCCTTTTGGCACCAATGGCATTATGGTAAAAAAATTCTTATCTCAGAAACTTCATCCTCTAGTGGGGGTGGCGCTGCGATGGTTGATGGTTTTCCATTCCTCTTTCAGTTACCAGTGCACTCTCCCCATGTTCTTTCAGATGAACCTAGTCTGTCTTTTCCAGAATACCTAAGGGGGTTTGGATTCACTACTAGAGTGGTCTGTGCAGCTACTAGTGCCTCTTGTTCAACTACGTTGGTGGGGCCACCACCTACGGTGGTACGTAACCAGTTGTATCTTCCATGACTATGGCCGGTGATGCAGTCTCAATATCGAATGTACTTGTGATGGAAATGGAAATGACCATGCTACAACCAACTCTCTTCGGTTCTCAAGGTTGAATAAAAAATTAGCTCCTCTCTCTTGGAAACAGAATGAAAGGAGTCTTGGCCATGAATTTTGATAGCATGCAACAATTTTCCTTGGATTTTCACTGTAAGGTTGGCCAACTATGACTGAATTTTCATCATTCATTTGCCAGTTTCTCCAATCGGTGAATTTTCCAGCTTCATTGCTATCTACAGAGAATCTATTTGTGACACAATATTCAGTTGCATCAGTGGGGTCCAAATATGCGGAAATATGGAGACAATGAACTACTCCTTTTGTTGTACATCTAACATTTGGAAGCTCAATTTTTCCATTAATGTTTTAAATTTATGGTCAAAGTCCCAAACAGAATATGTAGGTAGCTACTTAATTTCTTTGATCTCAATAATGCACTGTGATTCACACTTTAAATTTCTAAACTCATATATCATGCCCACTTGAATCTAGTCGAGCGTTTGGTGGGTAGATCCTACTGTCACTATAGAAAGTTTTATGTACCATTCAAGTGCACAATCTCATAGAGTCATGATCATATGTGCTTTCTTGATATTCTCATCCTCAATCTGCCGCATAGTCCACACAACTTCAAGAAGAAACCAATGTCTTTCTGGGTCTTCCAACCCATTTGCATTGAATATGGGTAACTTAATGGTAGTCCCAACAATTGTATTAACTGTTGGTATGGTTGGAATTTTTTTTTAGCTAGTCGGACTCCCTTGTCCACTATTTACAGCCTTAGTACTAATTGTATTTGAAAAATAACTTGGAGATAAGTCTCTATATTTTACCTCCGGTGATGTGGGTGGTGTTGTAGGTGAGTTTTACCCACGTTCCAGATCTAGAGCTTAAATCGAATCTTATGATTCTTTGTATCCTTCATATATTGGTTGATATTCTTCTTCTTCGTCACAAGACCCTTCATCTAAGTATGACACAAGCTTCTATTCTTCTTCTTCTTTGGTCGTGCTGCAACTCCCTCTTCCTAACACAATCTTTCTCCACTTTCAATATCTAAGTCTTCTTCTTCTTCTTAAAGAACCAGAATCTAGTTTAGGTCCACTATCTCAAGGGAACATCTCAACCCAGTTTGCGTCATTTTTCACAAAGCTCTATTATGACATACCCATTGGTTTTGTACATAGCTTCCACTTGTCACATTAGTAGAATTCCTTTTTCACTTACAAGCATTTTTATCCATATCTTTAAAGATGACAAATATCTACCACGTGGTCCTTGAATTTTTTTTTGGTCTATCTCACTATATGAGGTTATTGTGTCAACAAGAAAACTCAGTAATGTTACCCTCCAATATGTTGTCTAATAAAAAAACTACAGCCCTTGACACAGGGTTGATCATTCTTTTATGTCCCTGAATCAATTGAGGATTCCACTCGTTTAGTTCTCCTCCTTAGAAATTTCTTTGTTGGTTTTCCAAATTAGACAATATCATTCATGAAACACAATGTGAAACTCAAAAAATAAAATCTCGTGGATATCAGTATAGAGGTATCATCCCAACCATTGTATTGGGTTCCATTGAGATCCTTTTCTTCCTTCTCATGCGAATTATAATGCTTTGAAATGCACCCAATCTTGGATCTCAGGTTTTGTTGGTTCCCACAACATATCCCTCACCAAAATGATTTGGGTCCCTATAACAAAACCATTTGTCTTCTTTTATCCCTTCTTAGTGCAACAAATCCCAAGATATGATCCTGATAGTGCAGAGATTAGTCGATAACACCTGCGACAGAGATGCAGTCTCACCCGAGATATCTTTGTATGGGTAACTCCTATAACCATGTTTTCGCAGTTGTGTGGGGGATTTATGGCCACTTGGTCCCTTACCAAGGCACTCAACTAAGCCTGTGTGGATTATTTATGCTTACTGTGAACAATTAGATCACGACCCAACTTCTCTTATGCAACTAATATAAAAACAAACTATTTGCAACATAATCGTTTTCAACTTATATAGTGTAACCGATATACATCTATCCATTCATAAGAAAATATAGAAGCATTCATTCAACACAAAATTTATACATATAACACAAACACATTCAACATTCACGCATATAGACAAAATCTAACATGGAAACCCATTCGAGAAAACACCACAAAAGAGATTTTCATCTGGCGTGAAAAATATATGCACTTTTTTTCTATGCACTAAGCTATAGACGCTATTCTGTTTGGGTACACAGGGTACTCGCAAAAGACCGAACACCTTGAGCAACTGCTTCACACAAATAGATCATAGATCAACACACCGATATTTGTCACATGGTTAAAACCCTTGAGAGGGAAACAGACCATGTCCCCATCCAAATAGCTACTTGGAGCAATTTATTATGCAAAACAAAAAAATTTACATGAGCTTCTCATAATGGATCAACTAGCCAAGGACCCTCTATGCTCTTTAAATAGAGATCATAGACCAATCGAGTGCTAAGACACAGATCAATGGTAGGTATGATCTAAGAGAAGTTGAACTATCGGATCGCTCTATGTCTAGAACATATCATGACCATCGGATTAGAATATTTACAAATGCATACTGATGCATACTAAAGAAACACACTTTTACTTAAAAGATATATTACACAAGTTTATCTTAACTAAATCCTAAGTGTCTAAATATCCTAACATCCTCCCTTAAGAACAACTTGGGATAGGATTGAAGAATTTACAAAAGCGACACTATTAGGAGAAGGAAGGAGGCATTAGAGCCTATCCCCCCTTAAGGACACATTGCTGAACTCCTAACATAGATCGAAGTTTAGAAAACTTCACTTCTGTAAGAGACTTGGTGAAGATGTCTACAACTTGATCATCTATAGGGAAATAGAGCATTTCAAGAACACAATCATGAACAAGATTTCTAATGAAGTGCATGTGTAGCTCAATGTGTTTGTTGCGCTGATGTAGAACTGGATCTTTGACAAGATTTATGGCACTTTGATTGTTGCACCAAAGTGGAGTAGGTTTCTGCTGCTCGAATCCAAACTCTGAAAGGATCTGTTGAAGCCATAAAGCTTCCTAATTGGAATTAATTACAGCTCGATATTATGCTTTCGTTGAAGAAAGAGCAAGTGCTTGTTGTTTCTTACAAGGCCAAGTGATAGGTCCAGATCCTAGACTGAAAACATAACCTGCAGTAGACTTTCGATCATCAGGATCGCCGGCCCAATATGAATCAGTGAAACCAACCAACAAAGGTGCCCCCCCTATACTATAATGAATCCCAAACTGAATTGTACCTCGAATATATCGAAGTATTCTTTTTGCTACTTTCCAATGACTTTCATGAGGAGTTTGCATATAACGAGCAACATGACCAATGGCAAAGGAAAGGTCAGGACGGGAATGAGTCAAGTATAAAAAACTACCAACAAGCTGACGATACAAGGTGGCATCTACTTCAGGGGAAGTACAAGTGGCAGAAAGTTTCACTCCATACTAGATGGGAGAAGGGGCTGGTTTACAATTTTCCATGTGGAAGTGATGAAGAAGGTCACAAGCATACTTAGACTGGGAAAGAAAGATTCCTTCTTTGGTTTTCAAGACTTGGAGACCAAGAAGATAATGCAAATGTCCTAAGTCTGACATTTCAAAATGTTGCTTAAGACTGAATTTCACCTGGGTTATAAGTTTAGGGTCATTACTAGTAAGGATAATATCATCAACATAAAGAACAAGTATGATGAGATGCTTTCCTACTTTCTTGGTATAGATATTCATGTCAGAATGGCATCTAGGAAAACCAATGTCAAGGAGAAAGCTATCCATTTTGGCATACCAAGCTCTAGGATCTTTCTTAAGGCCATATAAGGATTTCCAGAATGTGAGCCCATGCTTCACAACCAATCACACGAAAGTGACTTACATCTGGTTTAATTTTACTCCATGCTTCTTCCGGTGTTATACCTTGTAAAACATTAGTGGGTGTGCGATTAACTATGTAATTTGCACAATTTATGGCCTCAGCCCAATATTAAAGACTTAGTCCCTTAGATTGGATCATACAATTAGACATTTCTTTTAAAGTGCAGTTCTTCCGTTCACCTACACCATTTTGTTGTGGTGTATATGGAACAGTGTGCTATTTTTGGATTCCTTGTTCACTGCAGAAAGTGGTGAACTTGTTGTTAACATATTATCCTCCATTGTCAGATCTTAACTTAATAATTTGATGACCAGATTGTTTTTCAGCAAGGGCCTTGTAGGCCAAGAACATATTAAATACTACGCTCTTAAGTTTTAGGAAGTAAACCCAAGTGCGTCTGGAGTAGTCATCAATGAAATTTAAGAAATATTTGAAAGCAGAAAAGGATGTAGATGGAAGAGGACCACACAAGTCACTATGAACAAGATCCAAAGGAACCGAGGCGTGCCAAGAGGCACATTTTTCAAAACTATCTCGATGATGTTTTCTGAGTACACAACCGGAACAAACACCATCCTTGCAAGATACCATCAGAAGACCAGTCCCCATATTGTCTTTACATAGTTGTTGCAATGAGCGATAATTTAAGTGACCAAATCGCTCATACCAAAGTTTGCTCAAGTTATCACTACAAGTAATAAAAACTGAAGGAAAAGGTGATGACCCAAAGTTGTTAAATTTGCACAACCTAGTAATATCATCAACAGTTCCCGTAGAAAGGATATTTTGAGGATTTTTTAAATCCTTGATCACAACTTGGTGAGGTGTAAACGTCACAGTTTTACCTTCACCTAAATGAGTAATTTGATAGACTCATAAAAATTGCAGGAAATTTTTGAAACACATAGTACATCACTGAAATGACTATTTTCTACTGGAAGTGCTCTAGATCCTACAACACTTGGAGATATATCATCACCAACAAATATTTTTTTGGTGTTACATTCATGCATAGTAGAAAATATGGCTTTATCCTTAGCCATATGATAAGATGCTCCAGAATCAATGAGCCATTCATTTGAAGTAGAAGAAGAAGACGTAGTATAAGAGTAACCAGAAGCACAAAGTGCATGTCCATGAGAGTTGTATTCTAAAGATGAATCTAGGCTGATGTGGTGCTTCTTCATTGCTGCTTCAAAGGTTGCCATCTTCTTGAAACACTTAGATTCGTCATGATTATATTTCCCATAATAATTGCAATGATGCTCAGTCTTCTTTCCTTCTGTCTTAGATCCTTTGTCATGTCTTAAGGAAGGATCTATCTGAGATGGTTTGGGACCCTTGTTGTTTGACTTATTATTGCGAGAATTCTGTTTCTTGGGAGGCTTGGATTTTTCTTTCTGTTGGGACAATAAGGATTTCCCAGATGTATCTGCATTGTTAATTATTCCAAGATGAATGAGCTTATGTTGATCTCTAATTAAGGAATCACAAAAGGATTCAAGACTAGGCTCTTGATAGCTAGCTACAGTCAAGGATTCTTTCATGGAGTAGAATGTAGATACAAAAACAGAATATCCAGGTCCAAGTTTGGAAAGAATATGATAAATACATTGTTTGTCTTATTTTTTAATCTTGCATTCTGCACATAAGAGTCTAAGAGTTTTATACTTAGATAAATAGTCTTGAATTCATGAAAAATCATTTGGATTCAATGAAAGCAACTCATTCTCAAGTTGATGACCTCGAATTTCATTGTGTTTACCAAACACAGATTCCAACTTTTCCCAAGCTTTATGAGGTTCAACAATTCTAGATATGTGGAATTGCAAATCAGTAGATATTCACATCCCAATCAATCCACAAGCTTCATCACATCTATTTTCCCATTTAATTTTCTTATCATCATCAGTGGGTTCTGTTTATTTCCCTGAGGCTATCCTGAAAAGTCCCCTACTTCGTAGAACATCCTCCATATGGGATTTCCATGAGAAATAGTTATAACTTGTAAGTATAATATCACAAGGGGTATACATACGATAAAATAATGGCTGAAAAAATAGAAACCAACTATCTAGTTGTAAAGAGCTTGAAAAAATATGCGATTTAAAAACAAACAACACTGAAAATTGATTCTGGATGATGAAGTTATGCTTGATGAAAGAAAATGTTGAAGATGTCCCCAATAGTGGCATCATAGATATTAACTTGAACAACTAAAAAAAGGAACCCCCTTCTTCCCAAGATCAACCTTTAACAATCACTTTACAAAAAAGTTGCTTTGAAGTGAATCACTTTTGTAGAATAAGTGAGGTTCACTTTTACAATAATGTTGCCTTTAAATAGTGTGGCAATAAATTAAAAGACTTAAGTGACTCACTTTTTATTTTATTTTATTTATGTGAGATGCACTTTTACAATAAAGTAACTTGAAAATAGAAATTGCATGCACTAAAAAGTAGCTTAATAAGACTCGAACTCAAGACCTATTAAGGAATAAAGCAACTTTGGACCAAGTGAGCTAAGTTTAAAAGGTATGTAAAAGAATGGAAAGAGAAAGGGGGCTTTGTTTATATACTCTTCTCTCTCGTTCTCCGTGCTTGCCTTTTTTTTCTGCAAATCACAAAAAAAAAAAAACAAATTTTTTTTTTCCACACAATGGGGTTAGATCTTGGTTAGCTTACCCGGAAAGCCTACGTTTTCAAGTTTTCTCGTTGTTTATGATTTTTTTTTATCGCATAAGGTGCACAACAAAGAGCATACGTAGCTGAGAAAACAAGAAAAAAACTTTCCCTTACAATTTCTGATTCGCCGCAATCACGCAAGGTGCACGGAAAATAGCATATGCAGTCAAGGAAGGCAACATTTCAAGACTAAAAAAAAAGAGATCTAATAATAAAACTGATAATATATGAGATATTTAAAAAAAAACAATCCCTCATTGTAACATTATACCTTCAGATTTGTCGAAATGGGTGTTTCTAGAACAATTGAAAACAATTTTCGATGAAACAAAAACTATTTCCCAATGGAAACGGCACTCCAAACGCAATGGAATAGCTCCCACAAGCCAAAAATGCATAGAAATTATATAACCATAAATCCTTTCAAATTTTCATCAACACCAGTTCCATATCTAGATCAAAACCGAAAGCAGCTCGTCATAAAAGCTCTGATACCATGTTTGGATACACAAGGTACTCCCAAAAGAACAAACACCTTGAGCAACCACTTCACACAAATAGATCACAGATCAACACACCGATATTTATCACATGGTTAAAACCCTCAAGAGGGAAAAATTCCACGGCCCCAGCCAAATAGCTACTTGGAGCAATTTATTATGCAAAAGAAAGAAAGTTGCATGAGCTTCTCATAATCGATCAACTAGCCAAAGACCCTCTATGCTCTTTAAATAGAGATCATAGACCAATCAGGTGTTAATCCATAGATCAATGGTAGGTATGATCTAAGATAAGTTGAACCGTTGGATCACTCTATGTCTAGAACAGATCATGACCATCAGATTAGAATGTTTACAAATGCATACTAATTCATACTAAAGAAACATACTTTTACCTAATGGATATATTACACAAGTTGATCTTAACTAACTCCTAAGTGTCTAAATATCCTGACATGCTCTAGATATTCTTCTCTATATTTACATAATCTTTCTTCCTCTCATGTTATCTAATATTGTCTTCTTCTCCCTCCCTATTCAACTCTACTAATGATCTGCACACAGCCTCAATCAACTCAACCTATCCTACACTTCTACACACTCAGCTATAGATTCTTCAACTCATATGCACTCAGCAAATACTAATAGACAACAAAATATAGAGATACTAATGTTACAACAACACATAGCTAACCTCATAGAATCTAACCTACATATATCTTAGGTTTCTTATTTTATAGACTCTTTTACAAACTCGTTACAGACTTTTTATCTGTCACTTTCTTAGGTGAATTCCTATACTTAGCAAACAAGTTTTCTTTCCTATTCTAGTAATATTGAGCACTAGGCACTAATGAACGGACTTACATAGATACATTCATACGTGTGGTTTCCACCGAATCTATCCAAACTTGTACCCATGATCTTTATGGCCTGTCACTTTCTAACCGTTATGCCTTACTGTCATTTCCCAGTTTTTATGCCATTGTCACAGCTTTTGCTACTATTATTCTGTCGCATATTCCCTTATCGTGTTCCTTCCTCGTATCATGGATTCCTCTTCTGTCATGCATTTTCCTTCTTATTACTTCCTGTTGTTGCTTCTATCACATCTCCTTTCTTATCTTCTTTCTTATCTCTTCTTCTGTTATAGCTCCTTGTTCTTGTTCTTTATCTCTTCTCCATATTTAGGAAGAATTCTAAGTGAATTCCGATTTCCTTTCCCTAGTCCCAACAGAGAAGTACGATGTAGTAAGAGATAAGAGAGGACTTTAGATCTCCTCCATTAATGATTATACTGCTTTCTTTGTTGTGAAGGTGTTTTCCTCGAAGTTAATGCACAAGTTGCGTCCAAACCAATGCACTACAGGAGTAATTGCACTAGATGAACTCTACATAGAGGGAGTTTAGTTCAATTTGTGTTAGTTCTTGATCAATGAACTATTGTAAGATGTTATTGAGTCGCAGGAGGAGGGAAATCCATTTCACTACTCATGGATGATAATTTTAATTTCATTTATTTCATGGTCCGACACACCGAACTACCAAGTGGTATATCTATTGGTGAACTGCATAGGAGTGCAATACCAAAACCTTTGGTTCAACAAGGATAGAAAGGCATGACAGACATAAAATAGAATTGAATTCTTTATGCACGGGGAGGAAATAAGGCACACGGGAAGGAACATGTGCAGGTTGTATGACACCATTGTTAAGCACTTTCATCAAGTTGTTAGATTTTATATTGGTGTGCACCATGTCAACATGAAACCGTACCAAGACCCACATCGTCAATGCTTGTCGACGCAATTTATAACAACAGAGGAATAGGTTGAAGAAATTTTTGATGAATGGACAGAAAAATAGCTCTTCTAGGTGTCGAAATATCAAGTCATGTAGAAAGAAGAACAATAGTGACAACAGATTCCACCATCACTAAATGATGAAAATGAAGAGGAAAATCCATGGGAGGATTTAGAATCAACAAAGAGTGATTCCAATTCAATTGTGACAGAATCGGAGATAGAAAAGAAAACAAAAGACCCTGAGATGGAATAGGAAGAGTCAAGAAGTAAGAAGAATAATAAAATGAAATTTGATAGAAATGAAAATACCATCATCCTGGACAGTGAAAACGTGCAACTTATGAATGATGCAATAACTGAAGCTACATAGCCAAGCTTCAAAACCATAGAGGAGTGACAAGAAGAGCTTTCAAGTATAGTTACTGATTTCCTCAATTTTTGTGTAAGTAGGTTGAAGATGTTAAATTTGTTATAAACTGTTCATCCCCAAGCACTGATTCACAAGATCCACTAAACACTTCAGAAGTGGAACCAACTCGAATAGTAGTTCCAGTTCCACCAATTTAAATAGATGTATCAGGAGGATTTCTCAATCTAGGAACTCTAGAATTTAATGATGTCGTCAAGGATATAGGACATATAGCGATAAAATTATCATTAATGGAAATGACTGAAGTATATGCAATGCATAGTGTTGTAATTACAGAGATAAAAGTGCAAGAATGTGTGCTAGTTAAGTAAGCGAAGGCCGCAAAAAAAAGTGTTAAGAATATGAAACTAGTAGTACAAGAGAGTGAGCATAGTACAAAGACATGGGAAGAAAATCATTATAGGCTCGACAAGGAAGTAGCTATTGATTGTACAAACTTCATAGAGAGGGAATAATAGAGGAAATGGTGCCAGAAGCCAAGGTCGCTCGACTTCGAGAAATAACAAGAGACCTCCAAAGTAAATTCGCAGAGATGGAGGTCAAGGAAAGACCAAGAACACCACCTGAGGTGTTGGAAGAACAAAGAAAAACAACCATGGAAGCTATGTAGAATATATAAAAGGTGGAAGCAGTGTGTGCTAAAGTTGTCGATCAAATCTCTCAAGATTGGGTAGCGCTCATAGATCATTAGAGGAAATTTGGGGTCTAATATGGGCCTTATAAGAAAATGTGCCAACAATAAATTTTGTGAGTTGGAATTCAAGAACCAATAGAATTTCAATAAAATGAGTCAACCATAATGGTTGAATTGACATATTTGTCATAAAATAAAACTACTTCTTTTGTTCGTATTCTTGACATATCTCCCTGTGTTTTTACTCAAATTTCAAGCAGGATAGCTCATTGGATGTGGAATTTAATTATGCATCCAATGAGCTCTCCCGCTCAGAATTTGAGTAAAAACACAGGGAGACATGTCGAAAATACGAACACAAAAAAGTAGTTTTTTTTCATTCTTCCTCCAAAATTAATAACTATTATTTGATTATTTTAACTATTATTTTATTACTTTCCTTAGAAGCCCCATTTTAGACCTCAAATTTCCTCTAATGGATTCAGAGTTAGATAAATTCATAGAGGAGTTGCACACAACTGAAGAAGAGGTAAATCAACTAGAAATTGAGATGAAGCAGTTTCCCTTACCATAGAAAATTGGTAAGGCAACATAGATGAAGAAATTGCAGCAGCAGGTTAACATGATGTGCACACAATATAAGGAAATAGCATAAGAGGTTGTAGAGTTAGAGGCTAAATCTGAAAGAATTACAAGCATTCTTCATCCTTTACATCAGAAAGTGCATTAAGAAGCTGCATCAATAGAGAAGCATTAGAGGAAATTTAAACTCAAAATGGGCCTCCTAAAATGAATTCATAAAATAATAGTTAAAATAATAAAATAATATTTATTAATTTTGGAGGAGGAAAA
>LPNX010256864.1:291037-302883 GCA_001517045.1 Pseudotsuga menziesii | reverse complement strand
TTTTGTATTACCATGTATTATATTTTGGTGGCTCGAGAGCCCCATTTTTGTATCATGACACTATGTATTACCACATTTTGGATGTTATATAAAAATTTTATGGTCATCGGTTTATTGATTTACATGTGTAAAAATTTGTGTCTGTCATGAATTTATTGTGTATGAAACAAATGCCAATCCAACACGTAGTTAGCATATGAGTCAGCAAATTGATTATTAATTCTTGGAATATGTATGTATGTTATATTGTCAAATTGTCGTTCTAATAATCTCACACATAAGAATCTTCTCAATAATGTTGTATCTCTAACATGGTACAAACCATTAAGCTGTGAAACTACTATCTCTGAATCAAGACGTACCTTAAGAGAGAGAACGCCATGTGAAATGGAATCCCATAGAAGCTCAATGATGACACTATATTCAACAACATTGTTTGAAGATGGCTGCAAACATACGCCTCCTGAAGACAGTACCTGGCCGATAGGAGTATAAATCACCCAAGCATCAGATGCTGAGTGTTGAGTGTGATGGCTTGCGCCATCCGCGAATCCTATGTAGGTGGAATATTCCATTGACATCTACCAAAATAAACAGAAACTAATCACAAACCCGATCACTATAAGAAAAAGGCCTAACTATGCAAAACTATACAATAATATACAATAACCAGCCTTGGCTGAAAATCATGCATAGTACTTCTTGACATAGAGCCCATTTCTAGGCTATGCCAAGGCCATTCCCTCATAATCCACCAACTCATAAGTTCCCTTCTCTAACACACATTTGATGACGTAAGGACCACCCCACATGGGGTTAAACTTTCCTGGCCCCAAGGGTTCTTTCGGTTGATCCCACAAAAGGACCAAGTATCCCTCACTAAACCTCCTTAGATGGACAGACTTATCGTACTGGACCTTTACGCAACGTTTATTTAATTCTAGAGCCACCAAGGCATTTCGACGTTGCTCATCATGTTGCTGAAGGTGGACCAAAAGCTCCTCCAATGGTGAAGTGTCTGGTGAGAGTTCTATAGCTAGATTCAAACAAGGAATCTCGCATTCAATCGGCAATACCGAATCCACTCCATGTACAAGTTGATATGGAGAAAAACCCATGGTAGTCTTAAGAGCGGTTCTATACACCCACAAAGTGGGATATAACATGATGTGATAATTATTCTTACTTTGTACGATCGTTCGTTCGAGAATGGATTTGAGTGATTTATTCACTGCTACTACCTGTCCTTTCGCTTGAGGGTAGTAAGAGGAGGGATGCTCTTGTTTGTACCCTAACTTTGATGCCAACTCTTCCATCATGTGATTCTGAAAGTGTGAGCCATGGTTAGTGACAAGCTCTTTCATAATTCCGAACCGAGTAATAATCTAGTTGAATATGAAGTGTACGGTTGTCTCACCATTGAATTTAACTGTAGGCATAGCCTAAGACCATTTCATGAAGTAATCAACAGCCACTATGATATGATGATGCCCCCCAGCTGAAGATCAGTTGCAATCCATAAAATCAAGCCCCCACTTAGTGAAGGGACTGACGATGATGATGGGATGTAATAGGGAAGGTTTTGAGCGCATATTACTTGCAAACACCTGGTAAGGGTGGCACCTCTTGACCACATCTATACAATCCTTAAATATTGACGGCTAGAAATAACCCGCTCTTAACATTTTTTGGGCTGTAGAAAGCCCAGATAAATGACCACCACACACCCCTCCGTGGCAATCATTCAGCACTACCTCAGCCTCTTCATGAGTTAAGCAACGCCGTAAAATGGAATCTACCCCATGGTGGTACAAATTGTTATCCATTATGAGGTAATTCTTAGACACGTGACATAATCGTCGTCGTTCATCCCATGAGAGGTGAGTAGGGACCTTCAATGTTTGTAAATATATAATGATATCCCCATATCATGGGTCTAAAGTTGATATTAAGAAGATGTGTTCATCGGCAAACGTATCTTCACAAACCAACTCCTCGGCGTCACTTGGGAAATCCAATATAAGCTCTGCAACAATTAGCGACTTCTTCGACTTTGCCAAAACAAACTTGAGATTGAATTCTTGCAGGATGACAATCCATTTATTATATTTTCCTCCAATCATCCTTCGAGTGAGGATGAATTAAAATAGATTGACATGGGCTACAACCAAGGTCTGGCGAAGGAGAATATAATGTCTCAACCATTGAACTGCATGTACGGTAGCTAAAGCAAGTTTCTCAACATGAGAATAATGAATCTCTACGTAAATAAGGTTTTGGCTCAGATAATATATGACATGCTCTTGGAGCTCCTCATCCTTTTGAACCAAAACCATACCAATCGTCTCCATGGACGTGGCCACATAAAGTATAAAATCACAGCTATAGTCTAGGGGACTAATCATCGGGGCCGATGCTAGGGCTCGCTTGATCGCATCAAAGGACTCCTGGGCTCACTCGTCCCAAAAAAAGGTCGTGTCCTTCTTCAAAATACACTTGAAGCCTCTATTCAAATGGACAACAAATATCCGTAAGAAGCTTTCCATGCCTTGCAAATATTCAATATGATGAATAATTTTCGGGGGAGACAACTGAAGTATTGCCTCAACCTTCAAAGGTTCGACCCTTATACCCTCTTTAGAAACAATGAATCCTAACAAGCGATCAGACTTCACACAAAAGATGCACTTGTGAGGATTTAACCTAACCAAATAATGGCGTCATCTTTCGAATACCAATCTCAAATGATAGGAATGATGCATTCTCATACGAGAATGCACAGCAAGGTCATCCAAAAATACCTTGATAATCGACTTGAGATCGTGGAAGATCAAAGCCATTGCCTGCTGAAAAGTAGCTCCAGCATTCTTAAGGCCAAAAGGAATTTTTCTATATGCAAAAGTTCCCCAAGGACAAATAAATGCATTCTTATGTTGGTCCTCTAGTTTAATTTGTATCTGATTATATCTAGAAAAGTCGTCCATGAAGGAAAAAACCTTGCTACCCACACACTCATCCAAAATCTGATCAATAAATGGTGTGGGGAAATTGTCCTTAGGATAGGCATGATTCAAATCATAGAAATCAACACATATGTGGATTGATCCCTGCTTCTTATCCACCAGAATGGGGTTCAAAACCCACTCCATTAAGGGAATGGGATAGATAAAACCGGATTTCAACAGTTTCTCTATCTCTACCTTAATCATGGGTGCTTTCCTAGGATTCACCGCACACAAGCATTGTCGAACATGCTTAGCGTTGGGATAAGTCTTAATCTCATGTTCGAAAATACGAGGGTCGATACCCAGCATTTCCTCATAAGACCAAGAAAAGACACCACATAATTATTTAAATACCTCGGTGTATTCTTGAATCTTAGCATGGGAACATTCTACCCCAATATAGACATTCTCTATCCTGCCAGGATCGCAAGAGATATTGACAGGAATCGTTGAAGATATGTTTACCATGTTTCCATCAGCCATCGGACTAGGAGAGGTTAATGGAACCATAGGACTACCAACTCTCTCACTAAGAACCGCCCTAAAGTCCTCACGCTCCAAGTAGTCAAGTTCAGGAAGAAAGTAAGATCTATGATGGAGTTCCTCCCATGGTGGCTCAACTCTCGACATGGCCTCAATAATCGCTTCATCTGAAGGGAAAACACTATCAAGGTAGTCGTGCATGTGACAAGACTGTACTGCCCATGCCGGCAGCACATAAGGTTCCTCGTCCTCCATCTGCGAAGAGGAAGTACTGGGCTTTGGAACACACTCAAGATTATCTTGATAATCTACCATACTTGCAGGCAATGGCACGTCCCTCACGATGGGCTCACTCGAAGTACTCGATGTAAGAAGAATCCAATGATCTTCCATATGACTCATGCGAAAAGACATCGATCTCATAGATGTTGAAGCCTCACTGAAACTAGAGCCTATCATAAGGATCGGTGTAGGTCAACTAAAACTTCTCATGAGGGATAGATACATGCCCACACCCACACTCCCAGTTGTCGGTTGAGAGTGTTCAACGATCGAGATCAAAGCTCCCAAAGATGCGGCAACTGACATATTCTTGAATGACATTTGATCAATCGTGACTATCTTCCTGTTAAATGGAAAGCACACAATGAAAAATAGGGAAGAAGCTACGGCTTGCATACTGTACATCCAATTCCTACCCAGCAAGAGATTATAGTCAAGGGGCGGATCAACCACCTCGACCTCTATCGCAATGGTCTTCCCTCCCAAACAGACCTTAAGGGAAGGAAGGATCCCGTGCGGCCTAAACGATCTCCCATCGAACGTAGTTAACATGGTCGCTGATTTAGACAACTCAGGGGAACCTAAACCTTTCCAACATGATAAAGACATCACAGAAGCAGCAGCACCTTCGCCAATCACAGTGCGCTTGATGGTCATGTTAAGACATTCTACGTGAATCAAAAGAGACACATAGTAAGGCAAGCGAGGCTGAAGTCCTGTGGTTTCAAATTTATTCATGGAGGAAGAATCATCATCATTCACACCAAGGGCAGAAAGAAAAGCCCTTTTTTGTGAAGGACAACTCTAAAGCACTTCCAATGCATACATCACACAAGGAGTGTGGCCCAAATCCTCGACAACTGAATAGTTCTGGGTGGCTCGGGCATTAGGATTGTGCCCCAAATGCTTAAGGACTCCTTTAGGAATGCGAGGTGCAGCTTCAGGTTTATCCACAGGTTTCTCAATACGCAAAGGAGACCATGGTGGATCAGGTTCCTTTCCTGGGCTGGGTTGTGACAAACCATAGTCCTTTGCACAGGTCACAACTTTTGTAGCACATACCATGTTAATGCAACCATGACCACTACCCTCTCGTGGATCTTGATAACCACCAGACTAATTATGGGTTCTCAAGTTCATATTTTGATTGTGAGGTAAAGGGTTATTTATCATAGCTAGGCTTTGTGCCAAGAATCTCGAGGCTTCATCAATACGAGGGCACAAGTAAGTGAGTTGATTGTCCTTACACAACATGCACGGGAATTTAACCTTACGTTTAGCTTGTGTTGTAGCTACAACTTTTCTCCCCAAATTTCTTAATTTCAGGACCCTCCTCATGATTTTGTTTTGATCGTTGAATTATTTTGAGTGTTGATCTGTGTTTTATTTTTTAATGACTACAAAGCTCGATTCTTGACCAAGGCTCAGATTCTGATTGCGATGAATTTTATGGTGAGCCGTAACTTTTATTTTTTGTTTTGCGGGTGGATCAAACCAATTGACTCTACTGTGGTCGCCGTTATGGAGGGATGACGGTTTGCTCGTTAAATGTTCGTGGCTGACTGAAACACTTAGTTTTTCATTGGATCAGGAGTTTTTCTTGTCTTGGTCAGAAGTTTAACCTTTGCCCCGTCCGCCGTTGCGGCTTCTGAAGTTGTTTTGCTATCTGAAGTCAAATCGTGCCGACGTCCGATTCGTTTTGTCTTTAATCGCTGGTCCAGAGCCTTTACCTTTCCGCCATTGTGGCTGAGAAGAGCTAGAGAGCGTCCAAAGTCTAAATCCCACCGATGGCCGATTCCTATTAACCTTCAACCGCTTGCCCGTAGCCCTGACTCGTCCGCCGTTGCGGGTGGGAGAGCTCTTGAACTTCCGATTCTAATGTCTGCCGACGTCCGACTAAGCCTCCTCCTGCCCTCATCGTTTGTCTTTAGACTTTGTCTCGTCCTCCATTTCGGATGAAACAACCATTTAGCCTCCGATGTACTATCTGGCCGACGCCCGATTAATGGTGTTTCCCACCTGTAGATTGCTCCACTCTTCAGACGTAAATATTGTTGAACCACCAGTAAGTTTCCCGCTATGGTCGAGGTAGTGGTATCAGCGCCTGGTGATTTCCTTGCGAGATGGTTGTTTCATGAGTAAATCTTGTTATGTTGTTTTATAACATCATCCCAGTGAATGATGCTTGTCGATCGATTGTAGGAGATCGCGGGAGATCGGTCAAAATGACACGGTGTGGAAGAATACGGACGGTTTAACAACAAACGCGGAGTTTTGAAGGGCCCAGCAATTACCCAGCCAATCATGAATCTGTGCTGAAAGATGGAGAGCGGGAACGTCTGAGGAACTGGAAAGTCACAAGTCGGGGGGAGCCCGAAGGGTCGGCTGTTGTATTTTAAATATTCGAAAGTAGGAATGAGAATGGGCTTTTTCCCTGGAAAATTTTGTAATTGTTTTCTTGTAAGAGGAACTACTTCGTTTTGCAAAGGAAACTGCAATTTTGCCTATTGGAGAGAGTGAGAAGTGGAATGTATCAATACAACTCAATGAATAATGTTGAAGAGGAACTATTTCGTTTTCAGCTGGGTTTCATTTACTGTAAGAGTGTTTAATTTCCTGAACCTATGTTCTTGTTGAATGCTTTTCGGTATCTTTTGGGATATTTTCCACTGTGAGTAATAAAGGTTGTTTCATAAAATAATCAGCTAACTAGTTATTTAAATATCTGTGAATGTTCATGTGTCTTGAAAGAAGTATCAACTATCTATGATTCTTCATTATGCATGTGCAAAATGTGTTACTCACCAATAAACGCTTATTCTGCTCCCTAGGGATAGTTTAGATAGTCATTTTGATTTTGTTGTATGCGATTTGGATGCCCATGAGCCATAAGACGAGAGGTAAGAACCTGCGCACCACATTGTGACTACTCCTAGCTTCTTTATCACCCTGCATTTAGTTAGGCACTTGCATTTCATATCTTAAGTCAAAACACAAAAACTCGGTGGACTGGGCCGCAACCGGTAAAGCCTTTGTTTTGTTACTTGACCTACGGTAGCCGGACAACAAACCGGACGGATTCCCTATACCAAACAATTAACGGGCTAGTTGGGAACGTTGATTGGGGAGAATCCCTTACTGTTGCCACCTGCGACTTTCCAGGCCTCAACAGCTTGCTTGTCCCCCCTAGCAGTATGGGCCTTCTTGTCACTATTATTAGCATTCTCACCCCTATTCCCACCCTTACGATTATTATTACCCTTCTTTTTATTCCATCCGGGATGCTAGTTACCCTTCTGGTCCAACTGTTACGGAGATAAATTCCTATGACTTGGGGTACCACAACATACAACTTGACTCCAGAAATCAATCCTTTCCAAAATGCAATAGAAATTAAATATCTAACACTAAAGGATCAAACCTCATACCTTATTCTGGATGGTTGAAGTAGATCCCCATTGAGCTTTCCAACTTCACCTTGAATTGATAGATTACTTCCTCAACAACAAGTAAACAATACAAGCATTCTATATATGTTAGTGTTAGAACTATTCTAGCATATATAATCAACAATGTATAAGCATTTGAAAACATGCATGGATAAAATATTCATTCAAACACACATTATTGCATAGGAAAATATATTTCTATTAATATAAAATCAGATATTACAATGGATACAACCTTTTTCGGTATGTCTGTGAATCGAAGAAACTGAATCCCCCACTTGGGCCTCCACCACCTCAATCCTCCACCTCTCGATAGAAAGCTCACAAGCAAAAGGCAAGCTTAGGAAGAACGCGAAAGTGCTCCAAGGGACAAAGGGATGCAGACTCAAGCATAAGTTCCGCCAACAATGGACTATAGTTTCTTTGCTCTCAATTCTCTCATATTCCTTCAATCTACCATAGAGTTCGTTATATAGCTTTTCAAAGGGGTAATCAAATGTTGAATCCGAGCAATCTCAAGGCATAGGGAAGGCCAGGAGTCAAGTGATTCGAATCCATGTCAAGGAAAACTCCAAAAGGATTTGGCTTATGCACACATCTCGATGTACGTGGTTTTAGGGGTCAAACCCGCTTATATACGTGATTAAGGGTTTAAAAGTTACGTATAGCAATTTTCACATGTTTTTAGGGATGGTCAAGGAAACATCAAAGGACAAAAAATGGTCCAAGGGGTCTAAGGAATTCTCAGAGGGACAGGGGAAGGCCATACAAAGTGTGATTCACCTGGAGTGGTGAAATCAGCTATAACAGATGCCCCCTAATGTGTGATGTCAGAGGGGTCATACGATGGCCGAAATACATTATAATTCCATCCCAGAAGTGGAGTGATGAAGAATCCCAAAGGGAATACCAGCCACCCAATCAACATAGTGCAACGATACAACTTTGCACATAACTGCAAATACATATAGCAGTCCTGGATACATAAGAGTACAATGGACATGAATAGGCATGATACAAGATATCACATAAGTGGTCATCACCACGTATAATATACATAGATCAGAATATCCATGATGAAGATATACAAAGGATCATGATCTCCATAATGGCTGAAGATATATAATGGATCAAGATCTCCATAACAGCTGGAAATTTCTTACATATACTAGAATCAAGTCATGAGAGCTGAAATCTCATGAACACTGGCACGATCAAGGAGGTAGCATATCAGAGATGCCACCGATATGGAAGGTCTTCTACACAAACCTCTACGAGTACATGTCATACTATTTGAATAGAGGTGTCGAGGTCAAACATAGTAGTCCATCGTCTGATTACCGGTCATTGATGTATACCATTAACAGACGCGAGATCACCCACCGATAATGAAAATCGGAATCAAGGTACTAGAGTGCAAACTAACAAGTGTGAATAAATGTGTTGAGGTCAAACACTTGAGAGGATCCATCGATCAGCGGACATTAATGTATTCCCAAAGACTGTCGATGGTGAGAGAACCTGCCATTGATGACTGCAAGTCTCAAGGCACTCAAAATGACTCTAGATTCCAATCCCAGAATAAATGATCTGACATCGATGGGATGAAATCCGGTAGAAGGAGGGAATTAAAGCATCCCCCATCATCCAACACGAGGTACTCAGCAAAGTTGTATAATGTGGAAGGACTTGATCATAAGGTGCATGAACTAGTAACTGTATCGGCAATGGCCGACATGCAAAGTCAAGCTAACTGATGAATGACAGACTCGGGCTTCAACTTCCTCTGAACAAGAGCATAATGGCGGATGGTGATTGAATAAAGGTAGCATAGACTCGATATACAAAACTGGGACATCTCTGCGACATAGAAAGAATCGACAGAGGCTCCATAGGGACTAGAAGCTTAACCAGTTGGTGGAGATAAACTCAGATAAACGAGTATAGCTCCTAAATTCAAACTATAAAACCAACCAATGAATGTGATATACAGTGCTCTGTTCCAAGGCGACACGACTCAATAGCTGCCAAAGATAACATCTTTCCTTGTCCAGTTTTTTGGTCTTTTAATTTTTTTTGGACTTTTTCAAATATTTAACAAGCTTGAAAAAGAATAAAACTGTTTTATAGTTACAAACTAGGAGGATACGAGTGTCATAGGGGCAAACAAATTAGTTCTAAGCAGTGGAACATACCTATGCTCAATGCAAGGACACATGTGTAGGATATTGACACTCGGGGGAAAATCCCCTCCCAGTCAAAAAAAAGGGAATCAAGCTGCAAAGGATATATAAAACGGCTCTGCATGGCTAGACATGAGACAAGCTCAGGCTATATGGTTGAATGGCAATGTCAGGGAAGCCGGCGTAAGGCTCAATGAGGTAGGAAAAGCTCATGCTAATGCAATTACAACTTGACATAAGGGGGTCCTGAGGGAAATAGGCCAGAAAAAGTTCAAGAGGAGTATGAGGATCTTGCAAAATGTCATGGCAGTACTATAAAACAAACTCCCACACCCTAAAGGACAAAACGTCAGCATGGGAAACAAATTCAAATAAGGCGCTAACTAGGGTACCCATGTAAGGTCAAGCTCTACCACTCATACCATGCCACTTATAAAACAACCAGAAGGTTCCGTGACATAATAGAGTGGGTTCGTACCTAAGGCTATGATGAAACGGTCATAATGTCATGCAAAATGAAAATGGTGGTGAAACCTAACCTATATGTCAGTTTAGACATGATACCTGAGATCGGCACAAACGGATCAATCCAATGACTGAAACGACACTGAAAAAGGCCTCCTACATCATGACTTAGGTCAAAAACGGTCCAAAATGATTAGAAATTGTCGAAACTATAGGAAAGGGGTTAAAAAATTTCAAAAAAATTGAAAAATTTCTACAAATAGTAAACAATTCGAAATATTATAAAACATTTGAAATTTCTACCTAATTGAGCTCAGATTTTCCATAGCGAATTCCAGGAGATCCAGCCGACGAAATCCACTGTCGTTTCTTCCAAGTACTTACCCATGCTCTTCTCTTCCATTTTGATGCAATTTTTATGAAATTCCATGGTCATTTGAGGTTTCTAGGCCAAGCTAAAAAGGGCGTTGTGGCCCACATGGATATCGAAGGTTTTTCCATGTATAGGGCTGGATATATGTGGAAAACGCCCTCATAGTCGTGTACATACGTGGATGTTTGGAAAACAATCGCGTATGCGCCTGTGCATGAGGTTTTTTAAGTAATCTAATGGGAAAACTTACAATTTTTTGTGCAAGGTGGTCCTAGAATGGAGAGAGCGTGAACATGGTGAGGTAGAGGAGGCAGTAAGGGCCGATCTAATGGATCAACAAGCTCTACGTGCATGTGGACTCTATAATTTTTGGTGTCTTGGTGGCTTGAGGACCAAACCAAGACTATTGCAGATGATGGTGGATTACTGGGATCCAAACTCTAAGTCCTTCTAGATAGATGGGATGTCCCTCACTATAGAGGTGGAGAACATATACTTTATTACTAGACTTTCCTGATAGGGGGGGAGTAGTGAACCTTCGTTCTCGTGGTGGGCCCAGAGGTGTCCTGATTATCAATGAGTATATTACGGTGTACTGCTATCCAAACATAGAGAAGGTGGGGAGTCATGTCCCAACCAACTCTATACAGGTGTTGGGCCTAAAGGCCATTTTATTGACATTGGGAGGATAATAAGATTGGCATCACTCCACCAGGCCTCACGGCCTCTGATGTTCTATGTAGTGGAGTGCATGAGACCCACGGTCTATGACTGGAGCACTACACTACTGAGAAACATGAAACATCATCTTAGTGAGTGTAAGGCAGGTAGAGTGCAGAAATTTTGGTTCAATAGTACATTGAGCACATTTTTCTTCGAGCATGTTCTAGGATTGAGCCCTAGAGTTGATTTTCCTCTTCACGGGGTTCGAGATTTGTCCCAACGGCATTGGGAAGATGCGATGCACAGACTGGGGGGAGGTAGGGTGGCCAACCCTTATCCAGCTGATTTCTTTCCATGGTGGTGACAATAGGTAGTTTCCATCGATGACTACTCGTATGCGGGGATTTATTTCCGGGGGAACCCAGACATGCCACTACCACCAGGATCGGCATATGGCGATATAGGTAATGAATCTAGACCCTCTCTTTTAATTTTTTGAGTTATTTAATTTTTTTGTGTTTTCTAATTATATGGAATCAAAAGACATATTTTTGTGTGACAATACATAGTGACACCTACCATTTGCATGCATATGTGGGACCACCATGGCCTGAAGGCTTCCCTCGTCATAGACGGAGGGGAAGAGGAGATGATATCATGGGTGTGGATGCGGAGCGGACGCTCCAGAGAATTCATACAAATTTTGTGAGGCTGACACACAGGGTTCCCATGGCGCAAGTTGAGGACTTGGCTGAGGCTATGCAGCGCCAAGTGGTGGGTGTACCACACGCATGGGTGCGAATATTCTAATGGCTAGCTAGAGCCATAGTGACCTTCCATGATCACAACCATCCTCCTCCTCCACAGGCTTAGATACCTGGGAGTTATATATTTTGTACTATCGTGTATTATATCTTGGTGGCTTGAGAGCCCCATTTTTGTA
>LPNX010256864.1:258987-276729 GCA_001517045.1 Pseudotsuga menziesii | reverse complement strand
TAAACAATACAAGCATACTATATATATTGGTGTTAGATCTATTCTAGCATATATAATCAACAATGTATAAGCATTTGAAACCATCCATGGATAAAATATTCATTGAAACATACATTTTTGGACAGGAAAAGATATTTCTATTAATATAAAATCAGAGATTACAATGGATACAACCTCTGTCGACACGTCTGCGAATCGGAGAAACTGAATGCCTCACTTGGGCCTCCACCACCTCAATCCTCCATCTCTCAATAGCAAGCTCACAAGCAAAAGGCAAGCTTGGGAAGAACACCAAAGTGCTCCAAGGGACAAAGAGATGCAAACTCAAGCACAAGTTCTGGAAACAACAAACTATAGTTTCTTTGCTCTCAATTCTCTCATATGCCTTCAATGTACCATAGAGTTCCTTATATAGCTTTTCAAAGGGGTAATGAAAGGTCGAATCCGAGCGATCTCAAGGAATACGGAAGGCCAGGAGTCAAGTGAGTTGGATCCATGTCAAGGAAAACTCCAAAAGGATTTGGATTATGTACACATCCCGATGTACGCAGTTTTAGAGGTCAAACCCGTGTATATACGCGATTAGGGGTTTAAAAGTTGCGTGTACTAATTTTCACATGTTTTTAGGGATGGTCAAGGAAACATCAAAGGACAAAACATGGTCCAAGGGGTCTAAGGATTTTGCAGAGGGAAAGAGGAAGGCCATACAAGTGTGATTCACCTGGAGTGGTAAAATCAGCTATAACACATAGATTCACTAATAAAGATTCACACTTATGAATGAAATCACCTCATCTTAATATTTTTCATTACATTTCTAAACAATCACTTCATTTTGTAATCACCATATTTAATACATTTCATCTATTTCATACATAAAACATCTTAACTTACATCCACTCTCCCCCTTATGCACTTCTCTAATGGATGTAAGCCATAATTTTCCCCACACTCATCTCTTGCTTCATTAACACTATTATATATAAATTCTTGCAAAAGTTGCCACCTACAAGTTTACATAGAAATATCACTCTATAAGCACTTACACAACTTTGTAACTAAAGAGATATCATTCTACAGACACATGTATGAATCTTACTTTATTAACACTATTATATTATATAGATTCTTACAAAACTCACCACCTACAAGTTCCCATAGAAATATCACTCTGTAAGCACCTACACAACTTTTTAACTAAAGAGATATCATTCTACAGGCACGTGTATGAAGCATCAACTATATTAGTATCCCTCTACAAACATTTATAGGAATGGCGCACTAAAAGACTAACTTACATATATTTAAAAAAGTTATTAAGTACAAAACTATGTACATGAAATCTATGATACTACAAAATACTATGTTAAAACTATATATATAGAATATATGACACTACAAGAGACTACCTAGAAACACATAATGTATTAAAAATTCCTTATAAATATGAAAGACTAAATACATTATTAAAAAAAATCTCTTATAAATATGAATCACTCAAAGACAAGTACAATATTTAAAGTAACATGCAAATAATTTCCAATCCTTTGGCTTCAATTTACAACATAACTATATACCTTATACTAAAGTTTATGCAATTATGATTTGGTAGGAATAAATTTCACCATAACTCTAATCTCCAAATCTCCTTAACCTTATTTTATCATTGATAAACCTATATCATAAAACCTTTTTAACAAAACAATTAATCTAATTTTATCATTAATAAAACTATACCTTAAATTTTTTTTAACAAAATAATTGAAATATTAGCTCGTGGGAAAGTAACTTGTCAATAATATGATGATTCTAGTTGTAGAAACAAGCGGCGTAGAGTTAAAACAAAGAACAACTTGAGTTTGTTGGAGAATATGGAGTGATCGTAATGAGTTTGAATGCTAATTCCACTAAACTACAAAGTGTTGTGTGAGTATTATTGTAAAGGTTGAGTGTTTTGGTTAAAGCCTCAAATAAAGGAGTGAAGAGCATGTTTTAGTATATAAATAAGTTAAAAGCAAGGAAAAACAACATAAACTCTAAATTGTAAAAAAAACAAGGGAAATCAAGAGATAGTAACAAGGATAGTGATAAAATGAAGTAGATGCCTTGAAATTCAGACACTCCAAGATGAAAAAAAAGGCAAATAAGCTAAATACATAGCCCATTTTGCTTCATCCTCATAGTGAAAACAATGGTTTAACAAACCTATTACCTTCAATATTATATGAAGAAGTATTTTATTTTTTACTTAAGTAAGAATGAGTTATTATTAGAGGAAAAACTATTCTAAAATCTAAGGTTTCTTGCTTCTATTTTCATAAGAACAAAACAAAATAAGGGAAATCCTAAGCAACATGGCACCATCGGTACACAATATTGATCTACCACCCAAATGGGGGTTTGATCCAACACAACACAAGGGAACCTGTAAATATTTTCAAAGTATATGAAAATCAAGTACTTGGATCATGTAGTTAAAGTCTGCCCCGCTCCCGTTGCAGAGACGATCCGTTACGTGTTTTATGAGGCAAAGTCTGCATGTTCTCTGTCGAGCATCGTGATTGTTCCTCTTAACTATCGTCAATCGGGTTCGTTGTGGTGATACCGAATGCAATAGATGGGAAAATGAAGACGACACCACTCTTTGACTTCGCTCAGAAGATTCACACTGAGCCCTTCCAACCGAATAGGACCGCAATTCACTTGGACAAGGCTGTGAGATAAGAGTACCAATACCGGTAAAGGCTGCAGCTTCAGCTTCTGCTGTTAACAACTCTGAGACGACCAAACTTGAGTTACCTCTCGGTCATAAAATTTTCACGTTGGGACTTTGACGCCTTTTTTAACTCATGGGTAAAGCTTGTCTAACTCTCTCTAGACAAGTCTAAAATTAAACTTGACCAAAATATTTGAAAGACTAACTTTCATTGGACTTTTTGACCCGACTCTTTTTAGCTCGACAATTTCTTACTTGTCACTTGTATCGACTTTCTCGACTTCGACAGGGTTTACTTCTACCGATTGACTTTCACTGGTTCTACTTCGACCAACTTACTCGACAATTTTACTTCCGCTTGACTTTTGGTTCCAACCAACTCACTTTGACCAGTTTGCTTTTAGTCAAATTTTACAAGGGATATTTCTTAGCCCAAGGACTTAAGAAATTACAAATATTTTTCACCTACTTGTAACATCGAGTAAAAATTAACACAACAATAATTCCATAAAATTACAAAATCATATAACCAAACATTCCAAAATACTTGTCGACCACTCTATCGCAAAAACAAACTTTTACTCTGTGAATTACTTATGGATTCTTTGTGTCTTTCACTTAACCTGTAAATGTAAACAACATTTACTCAAGTAATTCTGGAGAGAATGTGTGGCTAAATAAAACATGCATTTAACCATAACAATGGATTTGAAAAACTTGTCCAGACATAACAGAAGACTAATCCGTAAATTTAAACCTGGAAATTTATGGAGATATTTTACCTTTTACAAAGCATTGCCTCTCAACATTTTCAAACACACTGAAGATTTAGCTTTGACACTATTCTCTCAAAATTCTCTCAGAATTCTCTGCGAATTCTCTTAGAGTTCTGTGTGTTGTCGATTTACAATCTTCTTCTTCTATATATAGGCAAACTAGAATTGATTCTTTGTGAATCTAGTGACTTAACATTAAAGAATGTAATAACTCTCTACCTCAAAACTTAGCTTCAGAAATTTAATTCAACTGGTTTATATATGAGAAACGTAAACTCTTCATCTTGTCAGACTGTTTGACAAAAGCTGAACTAATACAGACTCTGATAGAGTCAAATGAGATATGATACAGATCTGCGATTAATTAATATTTCCAACACTCCCCCTTAATTATGAGCAGATGGAGATCTCAAAAAACAAAACATTACAAAATGTTTCAGAGCTTAAACTTGCTCTGTGCAAAACTTGTCATTCCAAGATAACTTCACAAATAATGGAATGTATCCCTTGCCAATGGTATTTTAAAGATGTCTGCAAGTAGATCTTCAGACCTGCAAAATTCTAAACAAATTTCCTTGTTGTTCACCAACTCTCTTATGAAATTAAATTATGTGTCGGTTTTCTTGGTTCTCTTGTGAACACGTGGTTCTTAGACAATCCAATGGTTGAATTGTTGCCGCAGAAAATGCTTGTTGTTGGTTCTGTGACATATCTTTCAAAAATATCTGCATCCAAACGACTTGACATGCATCTCTTGTAGTTGTGACATACTCTACTTCTATAGAAGACAGAGTTACTATGGGCTATTTGTTTGAAACCCATGACGCAACACCTGCACCAAAATGAAATGTGTATCCAGATGTGCTTTTCTTGTCATCTGTGTTTCCTCCATTGTAACTGTCAGTGTATCCAATGACTTCAAAATTTTATAAGGTTGGATACATAATACTAAGGTCTTTTGTGCCACTTACATACCTCATAATTATTATACCTACTTTCCAATGAGAGTGTGTTGGTGACTCCAAGAATCTTGATATCAGACTTACTCCATGCATGATGTCTGGTCTTGTCACTATTAAATACATAAGGCTTTCAACAATCCTTTTAAGCAACATAGTATCTACAGTTGATCCATCATCATCATTTCTCAATTTTAAACCTGTTATTACTGGTGTCGTGAATGTCTTGCAATTAGACATATTAAATATTTTTAAAACTACACTTGCATATTTCAACTGTGATATAAATATACCACTTTCAGACTGTTGAAATTCAATACCTAGAAAAACTTAATGAGCCCCAAATCAGTCATTTGAAATTCACTTTCCATGACTATTCTAAGTTCTCTTATTCCAAAGTCACCAGTAAATATTAAATCATCTACATACAGGAAGACAATTAACATGTTACCTTGCTCATTAACTTTGGTGTACAACATCGGTTCACTTTCACTTCTGTGAAATCCATTTTCAGTGAGATAAGAATCAATTTGACTGTACCAAGCTCTAGGAGCTTGCTTCAAAACATAGAGTTCCTTTTTCAGCCTGTACACTTTATGATATTGACCTGGAACTTCATAGCCTTATGGTTGTTCCACATATACTTCCTCTTCTAGATAGCCATTCAAAAATTCCGACTTAACATCCATTTTATAAATAGGCCATTTGTTTTATGCAACAATGGCTTGGACTGTTCTAATTATATCCATGCGTGCGACATGTGTAAATGTTTCATTGAAGTCTATGTCAGGTTGTTGTGTGAACCCTCTTGAAACCATTCTTTCCTTATGCTTCTGCACATTCCCATCAACATCTTTCTATGTTTTGTAAATTCATTTGATGTTGATTACATCCTTATCTTTTGGTACATCTACCAGCTACAATGTTTGATTCTTCTCAATGCATTCTATTTCTTCGTCGAAGGCGTGTTCCCATACTTCTTCTTCAACAACTTCCTGAAATGTTAGTGGATCGTATGTTGGAGAAAATAATGCAAAGAGAGAATGAATTTGGTGTACTAGCTTCATATATTTCATGCATACTTCTTGTCTTCACTAGTTATGTCGATGTCGAACTTGACGAAATTCTTGATGGAGTCTAATGTCCTCTTGGTGTACTTTTTGGTGTAGCTTGAGCTGCAAATTGTGTCAATTTTCCTTGTGCAAAACCATGTTTTGGTGTCATTAGAGTTGATGGTGCTGCGACCGGTTGACTTACGTGTGGTGCTTAAACCACTTCCTCCACCATGTCATCATGGTCGACATTCGACACAATCTTGACATTTATGTCGATAATTCCATCCCATGATTCATTCTTGACAAATTGAACATCTCGACTAAAGATCACTTTCCTTGCGACGGGATCATAAACCATGTATTCTTTTGTGTCTTCATAATAGCCAACAAAAATACATTTATGTCCCTTCTTGTCTAATTTATTTCTTAGCTCATTGGGAACATGAGCATATGCAACACAACCAAAAACTTTTAAATGACAAACATCGTGATTCATACCTTTCCACACTTCTTGAGCAACTTTGTTCATTCACACTCTTTGTTGGACACCGGTTCACGATATATACAGTAGTTGTGACTACTTCGACCCAATATTCATTTGACAAATGCTTGGTTTCCATCATGCTGGGCTCCATCTTCGTATTGAATCTATTCTTTCTTTCGAAAACATCGTTCTGCTGAGGTGTATAGTGTGTAGTGAATTGATCTTGTATGCCATGGGTTTTACAAAAATATAAGAATTCATTTGAAACATATTCACGTCTTATGTTGGTCCTTAAGTTTTTGATGCGGTGTCCCCTCTGGTTCTCCATGAGTGCCTTGAACTACTGAAAAGAACTAAATGCATCATATTTATGTTTCATAAAATATAACCATGTTTTTTCTTGAGTAGTCATCAATAAAAGTAAGAAAATAATTGCAGCCACCAATGGATGATGTCTGCATTGGACCCCAAATATCAGATTGCACAATCTCAAGTGGTGTGCATGCTCTATATGACTTTCCGACTGGAAAAATACCTCTATGTTGCTTGCCAAAAATGCAGCCTTCAAAAACTCTCTATGGTTTGTCAATCAATGAAAATCCTTTCACCATATTTTTTGTGTGCAATAGCTTCAACCGACCAAAACCCACTTGTACAAATATGAAATGCCACAACCAGGACTCATCCTGAACTTCTGTTTGAAATGCATCCTGAAAATCAGCGTTGTCATTTTCTTTCTTGTCAGAGTGCTTGTCTACTTCCTTGCTTTATGTCTTGAATGCATCTCTTGTATTTGTCTTTCCTTTTATGTCTAGAATTATCCTCAAGGGATACAAGCCATCATTTTTCATTGGCACTTTTGCTATCAGTTGGTTGCTTCGACACTTGGTACTCTTTCTATTAGTTGGTTGCTTGGACGCTATGTAAACTATGTAACCTTTTTCTTCTGATTGTCCAATTCTCAACAAATTATGTTTCATACCTTCGATGTGATAGACATCAGGAATAAACATACTCTCCCACTGTTTGGTTAGAATACCAACAGTACTTTTTCACAAAAAAGTGACTTGGACATATTTCCAAGTGTGACAATAGTTTCAAATGAATTATCTAGAATGGAAAAGAATTTTAAATCGCTAGTCATATTATTTTCGCAGCTTGAATCTAAGTACCATCTGTCATGTGGACTTTCTTGGATAGTATTGCATTAAGTTGGAGACGCATATGTCATTAACATTGTGCTCAATGGAGTGTTGGTGTTGGTTGACTGATTTTGGTTTTTCCTTCCTTGGTCATAATGTTTTTTCCTGCATTCATATGCATAATGAACAAATTTCTTACAATAATGACACTGAATTTTTTATTTCTCAAACCTGTGACCACTTGGATGACTTAGGTTCTGATTCTATCCTCTACTAGCAGCATTTGCAGGAATACTACCGCATCCTCCTCTGGAAGAACTTTGTCCTCAGCCTCTAGAGTTCTTTCTCCCCGTTCCTCTACCATATCTTATGGATGAATGTGATGCAAATTCCCCTTCCAATGATGTATTTGATTTAATGATTATGTTTTCATGATTGATGAGTGAATCTCGCAACTCATCAATGGTAAAAAATGACAAGCATTTGTTTTGTTCCAAGGTTACAATCAAGGATTTAAATGTTGGGGGAAGACTTCTGAGAATTTTTTCAACCACCCTTTGGTCTTCTATGTTTTCTCCATGAGATTTCAGTTGATTTACTGGACCAACAAATATGGTGTAGAATGACTCTATTGAATCTGTATATTTCATTGAAAAATATTCAAGATCTCTTCTAAGAATATGTAACTTGGAATTCTTTACCTTCTCCAAACCATGATAGGAAGTTTCCAATGTGTCCTATTCCTTCTCAGCAGTAGTTGTTGCCACTACTCTTGGGAGTATGCTTTCATGCATGGCTTGGTGTATGTAGAACAAAGATTTTCCATCTTTCTTCTTATGTTTCCTCAGGGCATATTTATGAGTTTGTGCGAGATTGTTGTATGTCATTTGATCTGCTAGTTCTGCATAACCATACTGGAAAATTTCCCAAACATCTTGATATCTGAACAAAGCCTTCATTCTTAGAGACCAATATTCATAATTCTTTCATGTAAAAATTGGAGTTTGCAAACTCGACATTTTTGAACTAGAAGTGGAAGTCATTTTTAATTTTTAAATTTTCCTTCGAAAAATACTTTTTAAGTCAAGATTTATTTCATAAACCCACTCCGATACCAATTACCACTCAGTCATAAAATTTTCACATTGAGACTTTGAGTAAATTTAAACTTGACCAAAATATTCAGAAGACTAAATTTGGTCAGACTTTTCGACCCAACTCTTTTTACTACAACAAGTTATTACTTGTTAGGTTTACCAACTTACTTGAATTCAACGGTTTTTACTTCAACTGATTGATTTAGACCAGTTCTACTTTGACCAACTTACCTGATCGTCTTACTTCTGACTAAAGTT
The DNA here is from genome assembly GCA_001517045.1 of Pseudotsuga menziesii. Lineage (NCBI taxonomy): Eukaryota > Viridiplantae > Streptophyta > Pinopsida > Pinales > Pinaceae > Pseudotsuga > Pseudotsuga menziesii. The sequence continues at coordinate 268,242 of LPNX010256864.1, read as the reverse complement.
TGGTTCCAACCAACTAACTTCCACCGGTTTTATTTTAGTTGAAATTTACCACGGGGACTTCACTTGTTGACCAATATCCTATCACGTTAGTTCATATTGTGGGTTTTAGAATTATTAAAAATTGAACCAATATATTGCAGGTATTGGGGGGATGAGGGTTTTAAGGTGGGGGTGGGTAGGGTGGTTTATAAGGCTTGAGGTTTAAAAAGGGGTGGGGAGGAGGTTTTAAGTATTGGGAGGGGGTTTCAACAAAAAGCGTTTGGGTCAATATCTCTTGAAATTAAGGGTATTCTTTAATATCCCACGGTCGCACGTGCTATGTGAGATGTTCACTAAGTGAAGTCCCCGTGAAATTTACAAGGGATATTTCTTGGCCAAGGACTTAAGAAATTACAAATATTTTTCACCAACCAGTAACATGCATTAAAACTCAACACAGCAATAATTCGACATAATTACAAAATCATATAACCAAGCATTCAACAAGAATTGATTCCACCACTCTGTCATAAAAAAAAACTTTTAATCAATGAATTACTTATGGATTCTTTCTGTCTTTCACTTAACCTACAAATCTAAACAACATTTACTCAAGTAATTCTGGAGAGAATGTGCAACTAAATAAAAAATTAATTTAACCATAACAATGGATTTATAAAACTTGTTGGGATATAACATAAGGCTAATGTCGTAAATATAAACTTGGAAATTTATAGAGATATTTCACCTTTTACAGAGCTCTGACTCTCGACATTTTCAAACACACACAACCTTGAGCTTCGACATTATTCTCTCAAAATTCTCTCAGAGTTCTCTTTGCTGCTGATTTACAATCTTGTTCTTCTACATATAGGAAAACTAAAATTGCTTCTCTGTGAATCTAATGACTTAACATTAAAGACTGTAATTACTCTCTACCTAAAAACTTATCTTCAAAAAATTAATTTGACTAGTTTATATATGATAGACGTGAACTCTTCGTCTTCTTAGACTGTCTGACAGAAACTGAATTTATACAGACTCTGACAGAGTGTATTGAGATCTGATACGGATCATATGATTAATTAATATTTTCAAGACCCCCCATTAATTATGAGCATATGGGGATCTCAAAAAACAAAACACTACAAAATGTTTCATATCTTAAACTTGCTATGTGCATGACAGAGTTCACTGTGCAAAACATGTCATTCCAAGATAACTTCACAAATAATGGAATGTATCCCTTTCCAATGGTTTTGTAAAGATGTTTGCATGTTGATCTTGAGACCTGCAAAATTATAAACAAATTTCTTTGTTGTTCACCAACTCTCTTATGAAATGAAATCTTGTGTTGATGTGCTTGGTTCTCTTGTGAAACACATGGTTCTTATACAATGCAATGGCTGAATTGTTGTCACAGAAAATGGTTGTTGGTTGTTGTTGGTTTTGTGACAGATATTTCAAAATTATCCCCATCCAAAAGGCTTGACATGTAGTGCTTGTAGCTGTGACATACTCTTCTTCTATTGAAGATGGAGTTACTATGGGTTGTTTCTTTGAATCCCACGACACAACACCTGTACCAAAATGAATGTGTACCCATATGTGCTCCTCATGTCATCTGTGTTTCCTCCATTGTCACTATCAGTGTATCCAACGAGTTTAAATTTTTTTGAGGTTGAACACATAATCCAAAGGTCTTTTGTGCCACTTACATACCCTAGAGTTCTTTAACTTTATTTCCAATTAGTGTCTTTTGGTGACTCCATGAATATTGAGATCATACTTAGTCCATACATGATTTTTGGTGTTGTCTCTATTAAATACATAAGGCTGGAAATAATCCTTTTAAACAAAATAGGATCTAGAGTTGATCCATCATTCTTGTTCAATTTTAAACATATTATTAAAGGTGTTGGGGATGTCTTGCATTTAGACATATTAAATCTTTTTAAAAATTCACTTTCATATTTTCACTGTGACATAAATATACCACTTTCAAACTGTTGAACTTCAATTCTGATAAAAAACTTCATGAGCCCCAACTTAGTCATTTTAAATTCACTTTCCATGACTGTTCTAAATTCAATTATGCCAAAGTCGCTAGTAAATATTAAATCATCTACATACAGGTAGACAATTAACATGTTACCTTGCTCATTAACATTGGTGTACAAATTTGGTTCACTTTCACTTCTGTGAAATCCAATTTCGGTGAGATAAGAATCAATATGACTATACCAAGCTCTAGGATATTGCTTTAAGCCATAAAGTTTCTTTTTCATCCTGTACACTTTATTCTCTTGACCTGGAACTTCATATCATTTTGGTTGTTCCACATATACTTTCTCTTCTATGTAGCCATTCAAAAATTTCAACTTGACATCCATTTGATAAACAGGCCATTTGTTTTGTTCATCAATGGCCATGATAGTTCTGATTTTATCCATGCATGCGACAGGTGCAAATGTTTCATTGAAGTCTATGTTTGGCTTCTGTGTGAACCCTCTTGTGAGCATTCTTTCCTTGTGCTTCTACACATTCCCATCAGCATCTTGTTTTGTTTTATAAATCCATTTGACCTTGATTTCATCCTTATATTTTGGTACATCTACCAGGTCTAATGCTTAATTATTCTCAATGCATTCTATTTGTTCATCCATGGCTTGTGCCCATACTTCTTCTTCAACATCTTCCTCAAATGTTAGTGGATCATAAATTGGAGAAAATAATTCAAAGAGAGATAATAAATTTGGTGTATGAGCTTCATATATTTCATGCATACTTCTTGTCTTCACTGGTTCATGGTGGCATCGCTGACAGACCAACACCATATCACATTCATTCATATTTGAGGTTTAATTATAAAAAAATTAAAAAACATTATATTGGGTGTATATTAAGGATCTATGGGTTTATGTTATTTGATATATAAATATGAAAATATGTAGGGGCTTTGTTTATTACAAAAGAGGGAGAAGGGCGATGTGGGAGGGGGAATGGGGTTTTCACGCACCACACGGGATGGAGAATTGGGGTTTTTACGCACCACGTAGTAGGGAGATGAAGTCTAGGAATAATGGTTTCGCTGAAGCTACAGAAGCAGCACACCACGAGTGTTATGGAGTGCAGGAAGGGGAAAAGTCTGGCTGGACCCTAATGAAGTCAGGGAGATTTCCATGGCCAATTCCACATAAGTCTGTAAATCTTGTCTAGAGTTAGCGGTGCATTTTTGTTTTATTCTTCTTCCTATGGAGATTTTTTCCTGAATTGGTCTCTGTGCTATGGTAATGGAGTTAACGCATGCTTCATCTTATGTACAGAGCATTGTTTAAGGTTAAACACAATCCTATTTCTCAAGTTTGGATTTGCGATAATTTTTTTGGGTTTTTGTTTTTTTGGCAATTTTGTTTTGTGTGAGCGGTTCTTTTAAGGAATTCAATGGTTATATTTATTCGTTATGTGTGTGTTATTTTTTGTTGCAACACAAATACCTATTATTTGTCCATTAAAACCTGTTTTTGTAACCAAAAACTCTCCATTTTGATTAAATAACATATCAGGGCAAAGTGTTGTGTCTATTGTCCCTATTTAGATGCTATATGTTTTTGTTCAATTGGTTTTTTGGGATTGGGGCTTGGTTTTATATTGTATGGATCTTTTTACTTAGATCTGTATCCATTCAAAATATTTCTCACCGGATTTTGTAAATAATGAAGTTCGTATGTGGGTCAAAGTTGGTTTTTTGATTCCATGGTTAAGTAGGGGAGGTGATATTTCCTCATCAAGATTCAAGCTCCCCATATATACATGTTTTTCTTTCCATGGGTTGTCTTTCTTTTTCAACCTAGTTTACATTTAGGATTGAACTAAGGAGAAATTCCAATTTTTTTTTTAATTTGTTTACACTAGTGAATGTGTGGCAGACTTTATATAGTACATGTCCTAGGGATATTTTTTCTTGAATGTTGCACAGAACTTGTACTAAAGTTTACTTTTCTTATTGCAAGGAAAAATATTCAGAATTTGGTCAAATATGGGTTTGTAATCATGAAGCCAATGAAAATCCACTCGCATGCTCATGCTTGTCGTGCTTTGGAAGAAAAAATAAAGGGTAATTATTTTGGATATGGTATGTGGGGTTTTTTTGGTTTTCCTATGTATTGTGCCATTGTAAACCCTTTTTCTATAATAGGTTGGTGTTAGTATCATCTAATTTTTATTTTATTTGAGAGGTGTCAGGGGTGGGACTTTTACTACTCATTACTATCTTTGGATTTGTATTCTCCTATAATTTCCATTATGAGAACTTTGAACTTGCCCTGATTTTCCTTTCAACTATATCCCTAAATGCTTTGAATATTTTGAGTGCATCTTGCATGTCTCCACATTACAACTAGTAATTAGGATTCTTCTTTTTACATACTCGTAATAGTTTTAAGGTGAATGATAGTGTGGAGGCGCATTAGCGACTTCATCTTTTACTAGGACATTGCCATTATGAACCGTTAAATTTTAGGTAGTGAATTTTGAATTGTTTCATTTGGTGTTGATGACAATTCTATTCCTAAACTGAAGGCATTTTGTTCACATGATGGAATGCTTCCCTTTCTGAATTCGTTTCAATCATATCACTTTAACAACGACAATACTTCAATGTGAATGATCTTTCTTTTATCTTTTACAGAGGGAATAATTTTTCTTTGTTAGAGTGTCTTGGTTAGTTGTCACTCTGAAAAATAATTTTTCCTTTAATTAAGACATTGTCTCTATGTGGAATTTTAAACACTGTTGCAGGGTATAGTTATCTTAGTTAGGGGTAATTTTAGGGGCAAATTTTAGCCCAGTGGGCTATTTTTCGATGTTTTTCTCCCAAAAAAGATTCANCGCCAATCATTTTATAGTTGGCATTTTAAGAATTGGTAATATTCGCCAACATTTATACACTTTTAAATAAGTATGGTTCCTTAAAATCATCCCTGATCTTAGTCATGACATATCGTAGACTGTATATCCTTAAATTCGATTGGATTTTTTGATGTAATGAAAGATCAAGGCTTCACACTGCTAGGGAACACCTCTGTTAAAATGTGATAGAATAGAATCTTGTGAAATATATATTTAGTTGGGTCCCATTGGATTTGATGGTTTTCAAAATAATTTACATTACCATCAAACTTGAATATTTTTTAGGTTCTCAAAATAATTTTAGCTTTGCAACATCCCATTTTTTAAGTTCACATGTATGGGACAGAAAAAGAGAGTATTTTTCATGCAAAATTCCAAAGTTATTTGATTTCATTAGTAACAAATTTTTGTAGTGAAAGAGTTGGATTCAGAAGCCGATTGTTAAATATAAGGGTGGAAGCCCAAAAAAATAGCTCACTCTTGAATATATAAATCATATAGAAGTTAGAACAATTTTGTTTTATTTTATCTTGATCTAACTACAATTGTTACCAAAATAGGGCTCCCATATAAAATGGGCGTTACATAATGTAACATTACAATCTCTTTTCCATCACCATTCATGCGATATTTTTATTTTTTCCCTCTTCGCTTACAAATTTTTAAGATTCATCTGTTGGGAAAAAATGAACTACAAAGATATTAAATTTTCTCCAAATCAGATCATTATAGGATGAAAATGCTCCATCTTTAAGTACATTTCCTCATAAAGTTGAGAACCCATGCATACTTGCAATTTATAAACGTATTTTGTTATGGGATTTTCCTTGTCCATAAAATATTTAATCCATTAAAATTTTATGATGTCTAAACAATAGTTTACACAAGAGGTCCAAAAAAGAAGGCCTCCAATAATCTACTACTAGTGACATAGTTCGAAGCATTGTTAGTGATGATTTGAACAAAATTCTCCATCCCCATCTCCAACACAACTGACTCAAGTAGGTCACACAACAATGAGGCACTCTTTAACTTTATTAGAAGTATTTAATTGATTGAATCTAAGTTTGCAAGGATATGGATACATATACAATATCCAATAAGGATGTAGCAATGTTTTAGAAAAGATTGGATTCGATATGACATGGATACTACATAAATAAAAGTATATATAACATATGTATAGTAAATATAATTTGTAATATACATAAAAATATGTACAATATACAGTGGTACATTTATAAAGATACATAGTAAAGAGTATGTTACTGTATAGTGTATACTCACTCTATTGGAATAAACTTATAAAATAAGCATATTATTTATAATATACTTAAATGATACTGTGTATATAGAATATATACATATAATATGGTACATGATAGACTGTATAGGGTATTCAGAGTGTCCTGGGTATGCACTAGTACACAAAAGACACTAGACAATACACTATAGATTGACTATGCATTGTACTCCACTTTGTTGACAATTCACTATGTACTGTCCATAGTATATGAAACTTGTATATAGTACATACTACACTGTGTACACCGTGTAATGTTTATATACATTTTATACCATGCGAACTATATTTTTTTGGCATTAATCCAACCAACAAAACCAATCAACAGGGGTTCCCACTTTGTCAACACTCAGCTCACCACAATCTCCCTGAGCCCAAACAGGTATTACCCTGCTCAGAAACACCCGTGAAGCGGATGAACTCTCACCCGAGATGTTTGAGGGAGAGTTGACAAAACCAAGTTTCCGCAGAATAGAAGAGGACTATGTGCATCAACAACATATTATCAACTTATTCAACATATATGACCAATTACTTAATCATTCAGAGGACCATTCATCATTGTTCTTAACATATTTCATCATTCATTCACAACTAACATAAACATAATGAGGTGCAAAAATATCTAGAAAGATAACACCATTTAGAAATAAGAAACATCGCATCATAGATCCATGTCATAAACATTCACCATTGGATTGCAGAAATAGTAAGACAAGAAAAAGATAAAAGGAAACAATAATTCAGATCAACTTTCGTCTTGTCATATTACTTCTATGTAATGATGTACAATTAAAAACAGTTCAAAATTCAACAAGTTCCATTATTGATCCATCCAAAGTCTCTGTCAAAAATATATATCCAACACTTGTAATCCTACTTCTATTTATAGTCTTGTGCCTTTAGATTCAAGGTCCACTTTTAACTAACTCTTCACCAATTCTTAACTGAATCTACAAAATCATGACCAATATCCACAAAATATGGTCCAAAATACAAAAAGGTGACACAAAATATGCATAATAGTCTATTCTCGACTTGTGCACCATTCTCCACTTGCATGGTGTCTTTTGCACTTGCGTGACACTTGTGATGTCGTGCAACGAATGTTTCCAAAACCCCAGCCAACAGCTCCACAGCACAATCTTATGGCTCACCATTGAGGCGCGTCAAGCAAACATGGTGTACTGCTCATTGATCTTCAGTCTAAAGTCTGCAAACTACTGAGTGATCTCCTTCACTTGCGCTTGGATTCTCTTAGCAATGTACTGAATTCCCAGCAAATCTTGCTTGAATGGGTGCTCCACCATCTTTTCAGCAACTTCCTTCCTTCCTTCCTATACAGCCTACAGCACGACAAATTCCTTAGCAGATAGTTGGGATCCAATCTCTTGAAACTCATCGAGCTAATCATTTCTCTTCCTTTGGTGCTCCTAAGCATTTCCTACCGGCTGTTACAACTCTCTAAGGTCGGCTAAACACATACTTGAAATAACTGGAAGCATTGTTCTCAAGGAAATCTTCAGGGTCTCTAGTTGTCCTTCCACTTCCTGCAACTTCTTGGCCAGCTGGTCTAACTGCGTGTCTTGGATGACACTGCCCCAAAACTCCGCAATCGCTTCAGTGACCTTTTTCGCTTCTTTCTCGAGCTCTTCAAGTTGTGCTACCACTTCCCCTATGGAATTATTCCGCTCAGAAATTTTCTCAAGAGGCGTGTCGGGATAGACAAGAGCATTCAAAATGTTGTTATGCTTTTGCAACTGCACAATAATTTCCCAAAGTCGCTATTCTTTCGTGACTACATCCAATTTTGTGGTGTTTTCACCGACATTCTTACAAGCATCTATGACTACTTCTTCTACTTGTACTCGGCTGTTGAAAACATGGGCCTTTTTAACAATGAGATGATTTGTCTCCTTCTTCAATTCGGTAATCTCCTCATTAGTCTTTGTCTTCAATTATTCTTACTCTTTTCTCAGTTCTTTTATCTCTTGTTCTTTTTCTTCCATCATCTTCTCCTTCGTGCTTTGTAGTGCATCAACTTCCTTTTATACTGCCTCTACTCTCTCCTACAATTGTAGAAACTAATCACCAATATCTCTTTGCTTGTACACCAACTCTTGGTTAACCGTTCACTACAAGTATACCAACATCGTGGTAGAAAGCCTGTTGATATCCATTGTGATGTGTTACAACTGCAGCAGGGATGTATTCAATTCCTCATGTACGGGGTCAATCGTGGTCGGGGGAATTTGCACATTCCTAAACTGGGGCTCAGTGATAATTGACGCAGTGTCCTACAAAGTCATAATCTTTGGTTTTCTACTCAACACAATGTCATATACACAATCTAGTTTGGTTATTACCTCAGCGTAGCCTTCTCGAATTGATTTCTTCATCTCCTTGGTGGCCGCATCAACTACATTGTTGATGGCCTTAACAAGCCAGTTTAATTGTGCCTCCATTTTCAACCTACTACTACTGCTCGTAGCCCGATCCATGCACCTCTTTGTTCTCAGTTCCTTAAGTATGCGATGTGCTTTTGGGTTAGTAGGTGTCTCTGTTGACAACTCTTCATCAGATTGTTGGTCATCTTTGCACTCAAGCTCAATAGGTGCATCCGCGGGAGGTTTTGTCAATATATCTGCTACATTGACTGGTTCTCTCCATTCCATAAGCTAAACATTAATCATTCCCTCCAGTTCCACATCAGTCACCCTGTACCTCATGTTAGTTTTTCAACATTAAGCTAGCATTATATTAGGATCTTTACTGAGAGAATAACAAGTACAGCAATCAAACACAAGTGCATCAAAAGAGACAAGAGACACAAAGAGTTTTTCTCGGGGAAACCATAAAGGAGAAAACCCCACAACTTCCTCAGAGATAGAATCAGCACAAAATAGTAAAAGCCTCAAAGCAGTAGTCTTCTTCTTCTGTCTAGTCCCAGTATTTCCTTCCTCACTAATGCGCCACACTTGAGTGAGAGTGAATGATGTGTGTGATAAATAGAGAGTCTCACTCTCTATTTATATTCTTCCATTCACTTGAAGTGTACTCAA
>LPNX010256864.1:198526-246848 GCA_001517045.1 Pseudotsuga menziesii | reverse complement strand
ACATCGGAGTGGATGATTTCTAGGATTCCTTTGGCTTTGCTTTCACTGCTAGGAAATGTCTTCTTTGTATTCTTTCCTTTCGCACATCCTTTGTAGATCCCATCATGTTTTTCTTGGAATTCTGGAAGACCTTCAACAGCTTTTCTTGCAATAAGTAGTGCTCTGTAATGCACATGTGCAATCCTTCTATGTGAAAGCTCATTTGGCTCTATTGTGTCATTGATCAAGGCTTGTTCTATATGGCCCTTCAATTTGTACAAACCTCCTTCTTGTTCTCCAATCACCACTACATCATCGATAGTCTTACCTCTTTGCCACATGATGACTTGACCATCTATGAATGCAACCCTCATTCCTTTTGCATCCAATGCTGATATGGAGAGAAGGTTCTTCTTGAGTCCTGGCACAAACAATACTTTTTTCATTGTTAGATACTTTCCAGATTCTATTTTATAGGAAGATTCCCCACTACCTTTTATTGGATATTGGTAGTCATCTCCTAGTTTCACCTTGTGAGGTGATTCATGTTCTAACAGTATTACAAAGGATTCCTTGAATCTAGTCATATGTTTGGAAGCCCCACTATTTATAAGCCAATCATCACTAGCATGAATAATGTTATCTGTGAGAGTGGAAATCAAAACATATTCATCCTCGCCTGAAGAATCTTCACTTTCATATCTGGTTCTTTTCTTGGATGGTTCATCATCCTCTACAGCATGAGCATGATGTCTTCTTTTGTTCCCTTTTTCTTATGAGAGTGGACCTTGTTCTTAGGACAATCTTTTTCAAAGTGTGCTATTTCATCACATGTATAATATCTTAATCTAGATGGGTCCTTTCTATTGTTATCTCTATGATGAGGATTCTTACCTTTGAAGTGATGAGGTTTTCTTCTACCATTCTTAGAGTGAACTATGAGAGCTTGATCTTCACTTCCCATCTTCTCTTCTCGAGCTACTATCTGTGCTTATTCTTGAGAAAATTCTTCCCATAGTCTGCTGAAGTTGACTAACTTCTTTCTAGCATAGATTCCTTGGATGAAAGAATCCCATGACCTAGGAAGGCCATTCATTGTTTTCATCATAATCTCTGCATTATCCACTTATTCATCTACATCTTCTAATTGTTCCTTGATCTGAGAAACCCTTGTGAAATAGGACTAGATAGTCTTTGCATTCCAAATATTGACATTCTTCAGTTGATTCCTCGGAGTCATCTTTTGGTTTATGTTCTTCCCTTCAAACAACTTGGTTAGGGCATCAAACATAGCTTTAGGTGTCTTGAGAGAGGACAGTTGAGGTATAAGGTGATCCTTGATAGAATTAGCAATGATCCTCTTTGCCATAACCATATTCTTCTTATGTAAGGCCTTTGCCTCATCTTCCTCTAGAACTGGAACCTCCTCATGGATGTAGGAGTCTAACTCATTCTCTTCCAGCACCAGGGAGATCCTATACTTCCAGGCTTGGAAGTTATTAGCTTCCTCAATATTTTCATCAGGCTTGGTATGATGAGACATCTTAACTGAGAATCTCAAATGGAAACATAAAATATTTTAGATCTTACCAGGTTAAGATGTCGAATCTGAAACTTGAGTTGAAATCCTGCAGAGCTAGTTCAGGAGCAAATTAGGGTTTTTCTTTTCCGAAGATCTATCCACCCAAAGGTCTTGAAATTTGTCCCTAACTTTGATTTTGGGGAGGAGATCAATCCAGGCCTGGGATCACTGAAAGATTCCTCTTCTGTGAAAATCCCTAATTTCCTGTAGTAGTGTCGGGTCCAAAATTGAAAAAACTGAGAATTGGATTCTGCTTCGATAGAAAGATGCACACTAAGGAGGAGAGTTATTCCACCTTAATTTTACTGAAAATATGTGGAGGAAGATCCACAAACTAGGAAGCCCTAGTTCCTGCAACTGCACAGTGTCTTCTTCTCAGGTTAGCTCTAATACCATGTTAGTTTTTCAACATTAACGTAGCATTGTTAGGATCTTTAACTGAGAGAATAACAAGTACAACAATCAAACACAAGAGACAATGAACACAATGTTTTTCCTTGGGGAAACCATAAATGGAGAAAACCCTACAACTTCCTCAGAGATAGAATCAGCACCAAAACAGTAAGTGATCTCCTGACAACAGTAATCTTCTTCTTGTCTAGCCCTAGTTTCTTCTCCTTCCTCAACTATGCACTACACTTGAGTGTGTATGAGTTGTGTGATAAATAGAGACTTCAGTTCTCTATTTATACTAATCCTGACATGACTAAAACCCTACCAGGGCTGACCTCTACTAGGACAGTCTAATAACCCTAATGCCTTAGAACTGCGGGGACTTTAACCCTTAGACAATTGGAGGGTTACCCACAATGAATTGACATGACTTGTTCACATTATTGATCCTCCTGATCCGAACATTGGGGCATGACAACATGACACAATTACATTATATATACATCCCAGAATAAACATCGGGTTATAATACATAAGATGCATAGATGAATATATTATGAAGTTACAAATACATCAACACATAGTGATTTGAATGGGCTCATCTAACCACAAAAATGCACCATGGAAGCACACTAAAATCTTCTTTACACATGCATTTTCTTCTATTGGCCACCCAAAGTGTGGCGTTTTGATCAACCCAAGTAATCTGGCTCTATCCATCCCACTCGTGCAGTCCTTCGGGATGCTCTCTATCAGTCCACCTCTGATCGCTACCATTAACACATATGGGTCCTTTGCAACATCCTCGAGGGAAAACAGGTCATGTTATTCATATTTTAGCTGTATTAGTGCAGGAACAATGTCAATAGTGAATACCAATCCTTGTGGGATTGGAGACATCCTTATTTGATACTTCTGATTCTTTGTGGGATTCTGGGCCTTCCCACCAGGATGAATAGGAGGGATATATGCATGGATTTCCTTGAGAGACACTCTTCTCTAACTGTAGATTCCACCACTCCTGAGCTCAATTTCTCCATTTGTGTAATGTCTTCTTCTTGCATCGTTGCAGACATTCTAGTTCATCTCTTCTATGGTATCAGAGAAGTAGGCTTCTGCGCCTTCCTCTTTGACGATCCAACATTCATACTGGCTACTTCTTCCATAATTGCGACTGGTCTATTTGGTGAATCTCTCTCACTGGAAATCTCTATAGTATCTAGGTTATTCTGCATGCCACACCAATTCATCTCAAGACTTAGTACTGAGGCACGCTTCCTAGACTTGAAAACCTCCTCACTCTTCTCAACCTTTCGCAACAATTCCCTCTACGACTTGGAAAATCTACAACTCAACTTAAGTCTACTTAATGGTTTCTTCTGACAATGTGGAACTTGTTCTTATGGTGCCAAATATACTCATACACATCACTACCATATCAATGGTATCATCATGACCAAATCATACATTAATTACCTGAATCTGTCGTCGATTCTACCAACCCAACAGTCGGACCCACCATCATTACACGTCACTTCTACAAGCACCATCGGCTAACTACTTTAAATTTTCTTCATTTATTATTGATTTTACGTTTTCTCCCATCCTTGCGACTGTCGCAGCATGACCTCCTAACTACGCTACTAAATCCTATTCTTATGCAACAAATTCCTCTTGGTGTGCCTTCCATTCAGGCATGAACCTATCTACTTTTTTTTTGTGGTGCAGTGCCTTAAGCATTGCGCAGTTCTAGCCCTATCCTATAGGGCTTCATCTTGCTACCATTCACAAGATTTGGTAGCATTTCTCTATCTAACTCCTGTACTTGAACTGCACCTCTAAAAGAAATAGAATTAACAAGGTACGAACCTAACCAATCCATCTATGAATTTCCTGGATGCTTCAAGAACTTGCTATCATATAATAGCACCAAATCTCCTTGTTGAAACTATTAATTCTTTATGTAGCAATCATGCCAACCCTTCTATCGATCCTTCTTGACGTGCTGGTGGAATCATGCAAAGAAGTGGTCCTCCTCGAGCTGTATCAACCACTCCATGCGCTCCTCTAACTCTACTTCATCATCCATTCCTATCGTTGCAGCAATACATAGACTCGAAACGATGTAATCCATAGGCATGATCTCCTTGCCCATATACCAATTTGAGCATTGTCTACCCAGTCAATCTCTTGTAAGTGGTGTGATATTCCCATAACACTACTGGAATATTCAAATCCTAGTCATCCCAGTTAGATTAAATAAATTTGTAAGCGCATGCTCCAATATCTTGTTGAAATATTCTACTGTTCCATTCTCCTGTGGATGATATGGGGTACTTTTCTTGTGCTATATTTGCAATTCCTGCATTAGCGTGCTTACTGTATGGTTGATGAAGTGACTTCCTTGGTCACTCATCAATATCCTTGGACAGCAAAACCATGTCACAATGTTGTCAAACACGAATCTTGATGTTTTCGCAGTGGTGTAGTCCATGACGGGTGTGGGCTTCGCCCACCGGGTCAAATAGTTCATCGTTGTGATTATGTACTACACACTAGTTGTCTTCCTAGGTGGGTTGATTAGACCCACAAATTCCATAGCCCTGCATTTATCAAATGGCTATAATGTGACTTGCGATACCAGTGGCATCTCATCCCTCCATGATGGTTTTCCAGTGCATTGACAGATATCACAACTCAACATATAATCCATCGCATTATTATGTAAAGTGGGAAACTAGAGGCCTACACAAAGTGCCTTTCTCATAGTAGCTTGACCTACATAGTTTCCACCGGCACTACTGCATGTGCTTCTTCTATAATTTTCTCTTGTTCATGTTGTAGGGCACATCGCCACAAAATCTCATCTGGTGCTAGTTTATATAGCTGAATAGAAATCAACTTGTAATCCGAAGCCTTAACCACCAACTACTTCTTTTGACTTGTTGAAAGTTCCTCTAGTACAACTCTCATCGTCAAGAACTGAATTATTTGATCATAATAATCATCTGCTATATCGAATCTGAACAGTTGCACATCCAACAATCCATCTTCAATATTTGTTGGCTCTTCGCCTGTCTCAATAAAGGATAAATGATCATGACCCACATTCAAGTGACCTAGCTTCACAATTATCTCAAAATCAAACTCCTGAAAGAGAAGTAGCCAGCGTCATATTTTGCCCCCCAACACAGGATTATTGACTAGATACTTCAAAGAAGAATGGTCTATAAACATACTGAAGTGAAAGCCTAAAAGGTAATGTCTAACTTTTGTAGTGCATATACCATCGCTAGACCTTCTCTCTCTATGGTTGTATATTTTTTCTCAGCAAAAGACAACTCCTGACTAGCAAAAGGAATTGGATGACCCAGATCCCCCTCTCTGGGTTGTGTAAGCACCACTCTGAGCACAACAAACGAGGCATTGACATGGATGTGGAACTCCTTGTTCTAGTCTGGGAAAACTTGTGTTTATGCAGAATCCATCTTGGCCTTTAGTGTGTCGAATATTCCTCGAAATTCTTGGCTCCATATAAATGTTGCATCTTTCTGTAATAGCTTCTCCATAGGGGCAGTAATCGCAGCATAACCTCTGATGAATTTTTTATAGTATCCAGTGTGCTCCAGCATCGCCCTATGTGTCTTCACATTCTTCAGCGATGGCATGCTCAAAATGAGTGCTATCTTTGTAGGGTCAACCAACAATCCTTGCTTGCAAAGAATGTGACCCGGCAACATTATGAAAGGTGTGCAGAAAATAAATTTCTTTGAGTTCAACGTGATATGATGCTGTCGAAATCTTTCCAACATCAGTTGCGGGTTTTCTAGGAGACTCTTAATCATTCCATACATTGTCCAATCATCCATGTAATCTTGTAGGAACTTGTGAATAAAATCTTTGAATGCAGTGACAACAAACCGAGAAAATATCGTAGGTCATTCTTCTATCCGAAAGGCATCACTGTGTACTGAAAACAACCCCATTCAGTAGCAAATGTTGTTTTGTTTTGATCCTCCTTTGCAATCCTGATATGGTGATAACCAGAGAATCCATCTGTGAAAGTGTACATTTCTTGACCTCCTACTCCTTCGAGCACTTCATCTGTTAATTGTGTCAGAAATGGATCATGCACATAGGAATCATTCAATTTTCTCAAATCGACACAGATCCAAACTTCACATGTCTTGTTGTCCTAGATCACCATTAGAGTGATCCATTCCAATTCTTTGACTAGCTCAATTATTCCAGCATCCAACCTCCTATCAAAATCAACTTTGACCCTCTCTTTGTATCGTGGATTTATGCGATATGGCCTCTTCCTTACTGGTTTTGCATCTGGTTTTAATGGGATCTTCATCTCTCTTAAATCACACAATATCCCTTTCATTTTCGAGAACTTCACCAGAAATGGATCTTGAAATTCATGCAACGGATCTGTGATCTTTTCCATGGTTTCTTCATCCCAATAGTCCCCAACACTTGCAAATTTTGGATTCTCATCTGTCCCAATGTTGACTTTTCTAATCTTTAGTGGCTACATCAATGTGATCGGTCGGTATATTTGGCACTATGATATCACTACTCCCTTTTGTTTCTGGAATATTGATATTACGTAGCTCTTCATCGTCCTCAGGTCCACTAGACACATTATAACATTACATCATTGACTGCATGTGGCAACGCGCATGTAGATCCACTGAATATGCAACTGGAACTATCTTCAACACCACATCATGGATGAACTGAAGTGCATTATGGATATCTGGATTGGCATCTGCGAAATGGAAAGTATGAGCGGAGCAAGATGTCAGCTCATCCCAATTGGTTATTTCTCTATGTAACTCCACTCATACATACCACGATATTGACGTTTCATCCAAAGTGTTGACAAAGGCATGGACCTTCATCCTTTGGTCGCCATACCCACAGAGTCTGACATTCCATTAGATGATGGTTGGGTCATTCTAACCATCATATCTCCCAGTGTGATATACTTCTTAATCGCCAAAGCGAACTGTCGGTAGTCATTGACATTGTTCTCGTCCATTAATTGTCTACTTATGGGTCACCCACCAACATGCTGGAGTAGCCTTTAGTGCTTCCTCCAGCACCAACAATCGCTGAGGTTCTGATGCCTTCTCTTCAAAATCCATTAAGAATGCAGACAGCTCGAGAATCCCCTCATAGATTGGCACTTCAATAGTCTCAGTCACAACATGGCACATCGACTGCGTGATCAAACCGCACTTCCTGACTAACACCTCATGCATGCGATTTTTCTATTTTTCTAATGCATCATCAGAATCAGAAGACACAGAACTAACACCGCTCCAACCAAGTTCTCCGTCAGCAGTTGGGTGTATGTAATCCTCTGAAATGTTGTAAGCATGATCCCATCCCCTGACAACTTCATCCTTTACTAGCTCGATATACCCCCATCCTTCATTTGGATCCATTGGAGCGATGAATTTGATCTCATGATTCTCAAACATCATCATCTGATTATTGAAGTTAATTATTGCAATACTATCACTAGCCCATCTGATCCCCATCAATGCGAGATAGGATCCTCCACCATCAACAACTACAAAGACATCGAAATCAACAAAGGTCTTCATACCTTCAACATCTACAACCAAGTTCAACACACATCTGATTGGTTTTACTTTGTGCTAATTAGCCAACTGCAGTTGCACAAGGGACCAACCCAACGTCATCCTCCCAATTTTCTACCATGTCTTCTTTGTCAGAATATTATTTGCTGATCCTAGATCTAGGATGACTAAATCAACTTCATAGTCCCCAATTTGAATGTTCATGTGCATCTCTTTTCTTATTTTTTTCTTATGTATAGAGTTCACTGCAGAGTCCTTCCTCTCCTTACCTGATCGGTGCCACATGTGTTCAATCTCAGCAAGAGCATCGGGATCTCTTGCTAGAAACAAGAAACTCTCAAGAAAATTATGCAAGGTACCATGTTTTTGTGATGGTCTTGTCTCCAATGAAGAATCAAAACCAGAGGAAATCTCATATACAGGTGACTTACCAGGATTTATTCCAATCGCATCCCATGCTTCGAAGAATGTATCTCTCTCGACAACGATGTCAAATGGTGTATCCTTCTTTCCACCCAGTCGAACCTGCGGCCCGGGGGCATCATCCCCAGTCGTCACACCACCGTAGGTGACAATAGAAACATCGACATCCTATGTTCCAGGCTCTACTGAGGTCATCGTAACTGTCAACCCCTGATTCTAGTTCATCAATGGATTTTGGTTCATTGGTGGATTCTTGTTTAATGACGGGTTCATAGGTTGATTCATGTTCTAATTCTAAAGTGGAATTTGATTCTAAGCATGGTTCTTCAACTAGTTCTGGTTCTATAGCTGATTTTCATTCTGTAACTATTTTTTATTCTGCAATTAAGGAACATTTCCTACCTACCATCTTGCGATTTGTTGTGGATAGTTCTCGATAATGTGATCAATTGCGGTAAAATATGTGCATGAACACTGCAAGTGTGGAAAACCTCTTTGGTAATGTCCACATACACCATAATTGTAACACTAGACACGTCCACGACCTAGTCCTCCTCCTTAACCAAAGCCTCCTACTCTTCCCTGTAATCCTCTGTGGAATCCTCCTTGCTGCTGGTGTTGTGACTAAGCCATTTGCTGTGGTGGGGGATTCATCTGCTGTTGAATGTAGTGTGCTTCCTGAACATGTTGTGGTTGTAGTGGAGCCATCGACATCTTATTATACTATGGATGTGTTGCGAATTGTGCTTACGGCTGCGGCGGTATAAACTGCATATGCAGTGGCGGTGTATACTAAAATTGAGGTAGATATTGTACCACCTAAGGCTTCATATATGATTCCTATATAGCTCAATGATCTGCACCCTTCACATAGTATGATTCATACGTCCCTTCCTGAAGTAGGTCATATATGCAACAGTCTTTATCTTCATGCCCCATGGATCGACAAAATGAGCAATATAGGTTTCTTGACTTCATCACCATCTTCTGCATGTATCCACATTCTTCATGTCAATTCCCATAGACTTGGCATATGTAGTTCCATGGAAGAATTCCATAACTCACTAGGTTTGGGGCCCCAAATAATAGATAATTTCATAGGTCAGGGCAAGTATATTTGGTGTGTCCATCTGCATGACATCAAGTGCACCAAAGATCATCGCAATGTTCTTTCCCCTTATTGATATCTTGTAACTGAAGCATTAAGTTCACTAGCTACACTTGAATCTGGTTCATACCAGCTGCACTTTCTCTAATAGGTGAAGCTTCTAACTTCATTGCGATCTCCAAAGCCTCGCTCTATGTCGCTATCTTCTGCTGCATCAATGGTTGTCAGATATGGGATACCAGCGCTGTGATGAACCATTCTTTATGTTGAACATCACTCATTTGAAACTGACTCTTTCCATTAGTGTATTGAATCTTTGGTCAAAATCCCACACAGTTTCATTAGGAAATTGCTTAATCTCCTTTAACTATGTGATGTATTGCGCTTTAGAGTTTGGTTTTTTGAATTGTTCAATTAGTCCCTTCCTGAATTCATCCATTGTCTTCGAAAGAGTCCCCATAGGAACTTGTACAAATTTCATGAACCAATCCAGCGACGACCCTGAAGAGTAGTCGCCAATTGGCCCTTCTTTACTTCATCATCAGTAGTATGTCTAACAATCCATACTTCCTCACATAAAAACCAGTACTTCTCGAGATCATCAGTCATGTTCCTATGGAACAAAGGTAAATTTATGTCGTCTCCCGCCATCCTACAGCTTCTTCCTACAGACACTGATACACTACTAGAATGTTGTTGGCACGTCGGACAAGTTGACATGGAACTTGTTTTTCTTCCTGAATGCGGAGTAGTGCGTGGAGGAATGGGTACGTTGCTATTGGGGTTTGATATTACTACTCTCCTAGGAGTCGTCTAGTCATCCTCTTCATCACTATAAGGTCTCTTCGTCTCGTGTGGTCTTCCTTCACGGTCTTGTGTTTTGATCATAGCAAGACCTTCCCATGTCCTCTATCTCTTCTCTTGTCAAAACCTTGCTCCTCCCCTCGTAATACCAATTTCTTCATCGGATTCCCTCACAGTCTCATTGAAACTTGCACCCATCAACCCCTTATCTTTCCATTTGTCTCCCCCCTTTCGTTGCAGTATCCACAGCCTCCACACACCAGAGTTCTACTACTCGAGGTGCATCTTCAGTATGCCCTTTTCACAGAAAAGCATCTTAATTGACAATTGTAGAGAAAACAAGAACTTACCTCTAGGTCCATTGAAAAATTCCTTTTATAATTTACTATAGGAAGTGGTGGTGTCGATCGTGAACTCGATGAAATGACCTTCTAGGATACTATCCAGCAAGACTTCAACATCCCGTGATGCCCTATTGTTAGTCTCCTGTGACTCTTGGATTAGTTCAAGGGTCGAAGACGTTGGCTAGCCTCCTTGAAAATTTGTCTTGAGATAGGTGAATTGCACCAACCACACATATAGAATCGATGGGAAATTCAGAGAAAAGTACTTGTGTGGACCATCGTGTATGTACCTCGTCAACCACTTATCCGTCATCGGTCCAGGGTTATGATTTTTGTCTCAAAAAATTCTCCTAGCTTCCGATCGAACCAATCTTGAATTTATGGTCTTGTCGAATGCCACATATCCTCCTCTCAGTCACAACATGGTCCCGAAAATGAAACAATTTGTTGGTGCAAACCAAGCCAACAAAACTAGGATACAAGGTTTCCCACTCTGTCGACACTCAACTCACCATAATCTCCCTGAGCATTGGACTAGACAGGTTTTACCCTGCCCAGAAACACCTGCAAAGCGGATGAATTCTCACCTGATATGTTCGAGTGAGAGCTGACGGAACCAAGTTTCCATAGAATAGAAGAGGACTATGTGCATCGACAACAACTTATCAACTTATTCAATAGATTTGGCTAATTACTTAATCATTCATAGGACCATTCATCATTGTTCTTGACAAATCGCATCATTCATTCACAACTAACATAAACATACTGAGGCACAAACAGATCTAGAAAGATAACATCATTTAGAAATAAGAAACATCGCATCATAGATCCATGTCGCAAATAATCACCATCGGATTGCAAAAATAGTAAGACAGAAAAAAGATAAAAGGAAATAGTAATTCAGATCAACTTTTGTCTTGTCATATTACTTCCGGGCAATGATCCACAGATTCAAAACAATTCATATTTCAACAAGTTCCAATCTTGATCCATCCAAAGTCTCTATCAAAAATCTATATCTAACACTTGTAATTCTACTTCTATTTATAGAATTGCGCCTTTACATTCAAGTTCCACTTCTAACTAACTCTTAACCAATTCTTAGCCGAATCTACAAAAACATGATCAATATCCGAAAAATATGGTAAAAAATATAAAAAAAGGTGACACAAAATATGCAAAATAGTCTATTCTTTGATTGCATGCCATTATCCACTTGCGTGGTGTCTTTTACACTTGCGCGACACTCATTATGCCACGCAACTAATGTGTCAAAAACCCCTACCAACATATTTCTCTAATCAAATCTCCTTAAAATTTAAGAGTTTCCTATACCTTCACGTTGTGACTTTTTCGCACACATGTCTCTGAAATAATGTTTTGATGCAATGGTCCTGTTTTAAAAATATCATTTCGCTCATTCAAATCTTACGTATAGACATTTGAGCTTGAATATGATGGTAATTAGGATCAACATTTTTGTAGCTAGAGACAGATATATACATAACAACTAAGAAGAACTTGTGATATTATTTTGTTGCTTTCACTAGAGCTATTTTGTCTCATGGGGTCATTTCTCAGCTATAGCCTTCGATACATTTGTTTGGTTACGGTAAGCATTTTTTTTTAGCCATGTAGAGTGATGAACCCCATATCTGCACTATTATGGTGCCAACTAAGCCAAATGGATTTTGATACATTGGTATATTGTTGTTTTTTAAATGTGAAAATTCACTTTGCTAAGAATTGAGTTCACATTGTTATCTTATTTTAAGACTTGTTGATCTTTAAAATCAATTTTTATGTTGTCATTTATTGTGTGTGAGTGCACAGCCAATGAAGAATTATGATGGAAGTACCTTGTTCTATTAGACATTATATTTTGGCATTCTTCCAAGTCCATGCACCTACTATGTTATCAGTGTAATACCTATCCTATTAGTCATTTTATGTTGTTGGGATGGCTACTGAGCAAGAATGGAAATTTCCATATCAAGCATGCAGATGCACTTAAGAGATGTTTCTTGTAACCAAGATTTGGCATAATCAATATTTAGGTAATATGACAAACCTGTAGAAATCTCTACAAACAACCTCTCTTTTGTAAGTAAAATGATATGTAGTAGTTGAAGGAGAAATTAGAAGAATTTATATTTTCAGAAGAAAATGTTTTTTAAGCTAGAATTCAGACATATGATTGATGTTTTCTATGCATTTATTTGAAAAGAATAGGTATACTGTCACTAAAACACGTTGTATGTTATCTACACTGGAAGTTTGGTGCAGGCCTTCCATGTAGATAGGGGCAAGGGATGCTAGGCTTACATTATTGAGTGTGCCCCAACTTTACCCTATTGAAGCTCCTCATTGATCAATCAAACAAACCTACAATGATACTCAAGCTGGCAAGCTTCCAGAACTATATGCAATATGGAGGGCCCCAAAATTAATATACTTCTCATTTTCCTCTAGACAAAGAATTGATAGAGCACACAAATCTTACCCCTTAATAAATATTTGGAGATTACTAAGGAGGGAGCCACCTCTACAATTCCGTACTTTCAATTTGACCTTCTAGAAAGATTCTTTCTTTATCCTTACACTTCATATACATGTGCCAACCAAAAACTTAAATAGCATATAAAACAAACAAAATATCTTGGGACCTATCCAGTTCACCAGATAGGGGGGTGCATTTTTCTTTACATGAGAATTAACAATGTATATATTGTTGTTGTGGAGGTTTGTGCTTTTGTTTCTCTGTTCTCCTTAGGAATTAAATGATTTTAAGTATCTATATATTGTTACGATCTTTTATAGTCATTCTTAGATATCAAATACATTCATTAGATAAACACCATATTCTCGAGATGAGTTTGACATATTAGCAATAAATAGAATGAATGGCATCACAAGCACCTTTTCTATGAAAGAGCATGCTCTGTCTCGGTAGGAATTAACATTCTACATTGGAAGATGGTTGTCATTGCAATAACTCACCTATGATGGTCATGTGTGCCTGGCGATTTAGGTTTGTTAATTTGTGTGCGGATGATAATGCTAGAAAATTGGTTATCATGGTGATGTTGTTAAATTTTTAGACAAATGGTAAACATACCCACATTATTAATCAAAACCTAGGTTATTAAAATTGCTTGACCTATCAAAATAATCAGTATAGTGTTGAAATTTGACATGTGTATGATATTCTTAAAAATTGCAAACTGTAATAGATATAACAATTGAAATATTAGTAATAGTAAGACAATTGCAGTAGTAAAATAAGCATCACACAATTGAACACACTATTTTTCTCAGAGGGAAACCTTAAAGGACAAAAACACCAAAGCATTAATAATTCTTCCTCTAAATGAGATTATTGAGTTTGTACATGAGCAGAGAATTCTTGTTCACTGAATTGAGATGAATGTATCAAAAAAAATTCAAAACCAAGAAATCCCTAGTAGGCTTAGTGCCGATGTCCTTTTGTTGCTGCCACGTGGACTGCTTTATTGTTGCCACGTCAACTGAGTCCTGTAGCCACCTCTCATATGTTGTTCCTGTGGTGTAGAGGGTTGTATAGCAATGGAATACAACCCTAGTAGGACTTGGATCCTAGAATATCTAGTGAGTACCACCACCGAGGCTGCTACTTCCCAATACCACTCCACCGTGACTGTTATAGCATCTTTGTTGCTATTGTTTCTTACCACTGAGACTGTTTCTGCAAACACCGTGACCACCACTATGACTATTACCTTCTCCTGCTAACTCGTGACCACCACTGTGACCTTGAGCAAGCCTTTATCATGAGTTGTAGAAGCTTTGCTGCTACTTCTCCTTACCACTGAGACTAGCCTCCACCGTTGTGACTATTATAGTGAAAGAAGAGACCCAAGAAATCTTAAGAGCTGGCATGTTGAAGAAGAAGAAAAATAACCAACCACCTAATTGTTCTTTGTCAACCTTAGTTGTGATGAAGATGAATACCTCATTCACGAATTCTTGGAGCATTCAAGTGATGAAAAGATGATTATGAAATGATTTGTAATTGTTCTTCATTTATAGTGCATCAAACATTTAAATTGGTTCCACATAATTCGGAGTTGACATTAGGGATTCCTTTCTTTTTCATATTTCACCGTTGACTTTTAATGTTTTGTGGTTCAAAGGTCTTCTTGATGTCTATATTGTGCCACTTGGCCCTTCACTTGATGGTCACATGGACCAAGACTAGGGTTTCATGATCCTGTAAGTATTTTTGTGGCCACAACAAGTTGTCTCAAAAGTTCTTCAGGGTCCCTGTGGTTCATTCATACCCACTCAAATACATATTCATAAATAAGGAGAATTATTAAATTCTTTATCTTCATAAATCAAAAGAATTATTAAATTCCCACTCATTTTTGTCTCTGATGTTTATGGAAACTCTGATTCACAGACCTACCAAGATACCGTCTGCACCTACACAACAATATGCAGGGTAATCATCTTGTTTTAAAGTTTTCGTTTTTGTTCATGTACATAAACTTATTTGCATAATAAAAATGTTTATGTTTAGGTTCACAATATTCCCTTCCCATTGAGAAGCTTTGTCCCCATAGCTTGAGGACCAAAGTAGGGCTCAACTATGTGTCTTCTTCTGTCTATGTTGCTTTCATCCTTTGATAGATAAAACATTTTCATGCCCTTAAATGTATAAAATCTTGGAGAAGATATTTTTTTATGAGCTTGAATTAAATGTCTCACTTTTCAGTGCTAATCTGAAGCTAATATTGTGTGTGCAACTAGATCTGAAATTCTTTGCCAAATAGCAAAAAAGTCATTTGATTCTCTTACCCTAATTGAATGTTTCTTCATGAAATCCCTTACAGCATCCCTTGCCTTAAATTTGTATTTATCTACTTCCTAACAAAAGAAGTGAGTTCAATTTGAGCTTCTTAGCCTAGTTTCCAACAAGAAAAATATCATCTCGATTTGACTTTACAATAGAAATTTATAGCTTCTACAATTGACATTTTATACCAAAAATATTTAAAAACTGCTCTGATAGCTCCTTCAATGTCCTTGTAACCAAAATGGACACTACCACAGCTGCAAATATTTATAGTAATAGAAATAAAAAGGAAAAAGAAAAGTGTTGGGGATAGCTGCACCTAAGGTGGGATGCACTTGCAATTCCTAAAAGATTGATGAAAAGATGGAGGAAAACATCTCCAAAATGGTACTAAAATGAGTAACAAAATCAATTGATGATAGAATTATATCATGAAATATATTACATTCATTTTAAATAGTTCTTTTCACATAGATAATTGACACATTAGTCTATTGGTCATAGTCTATATTTAAATAGTTCTTTTCACATAGATAATTGACACATTAGTCTATTGGTCATAGTCTATATGATAGCTCTCTAGCTAATGGTTTTTTGAATTTTTGAGCCAAGAAGTGCATATTATGTCGGACAAATATAATATTGCTGAGAATGAGGGAGATGTTTGTGGAGATCTTGTAATATTTGTCTATATTATGTTGGTTATTAATATGAGAGAGATCTTGTATGACGGAGATCTTCTAACGTTTGTCTAATCAAAATTTGTAATGTTTGTAACAAAAGAAAAATAAGAAATAAAGAATATTATGTCAGCTACTTGTGTTTTCATTCAATAGCTATATAAACACCATAAAAATTAATAAAATCCAGAATCACAGCAAGAGAAGAGGCAAAGGAAAAGAAACCAAAAAAGAGAAAAGCTGAATAGGTAATTTCCTAACCATTCACCATCTCCAGCTCAAGGATTAATTGCAAAATGTTTCCTGAGTTTTAATTGCAAAACCATGCCTAAGTTTTAAGGCTGGGTGTTTTTTTCCATCCGAAGCATTTGAAATATGCCTCAGTTAAATCCTAGCATAGAAACATGCCCACGTTTCACCCATGCTCTGCGTTACTTTCACTCTGTCATCTAGCTGGGTGTCTGCAAATTCCTGCGTGCCAGTGCCATGAAATGTTTAGATTCTCTCACCTCAACGTTTTCCAGACTCCAAATGGCCGCGTGGACTCTGATCTCTGCGTTTAGCAGGTTTTTAGGGCCGCCTCTATATTCCAATAATATCTTGTCTTCTACCTTTGGATGTTTGCTCAGAAGCCAAAAGAACCAGACAAGTCCTCCTAGATAAAGCCTACAAGTAAAGATTATGCTTATGCATTATGGACTATATTCTTGAGCTCTTTTGTGTATGCAGAATGCATCATATTCAGGAATTTCATCAGTTTACAAACAGCAGGAGGGATGATTAGATTATAAATTCATGCTTCAGTGGCCCCATCGAATGCTTTGACAAAGGAAGCTGTGGGATCACGGTCGTTCTTTCCAAATAACATGAAAGTTGAACTATCAACTACAAACCCGAATAAATACTTACTCAAGATCTATAATTGAATCCTTCTTGTATGACTCTTCGAGAACGGGGACCAGCCTATCTTGCACCCATTTTTGGGTGAAATTGATTGTGTAGTCTTGGAAATCGCAATTATTCAGTGCCATATCAATGGTTTTCCTTGGATATTCATAGGCTAATGACCCATTTTCACACATATCAAAGAGACAGTTAAAGTTAGCACAGTTCTTTTCGAGAATGTACATTAAATTAGGAGGACTAGATGTAATCACATGGATATTTGTCTTGAAACGACCGATAATGAAGCTCATAGTACCACCTATTCGAGGGGCCCAATCGTAGAAATTGCGGAGATTGCACAGCAACGAAGGCGTCATTCCATGCCCACTACAGGAACGAAAAATTGATCCAGCACTGGCAAACTATAAAACCGACTGATATGGAAGAGGCACGCTGCTGATAGGATGCAGTCGGGGTTTATTATAATATACCTTACACCTAATCGTCTTTAATAAAGGGTTACGACACCGCTACCACTCATTGGTATATTTGTTTGGATGGTTAAAGTGACCTAACAATTCTATAGCAAGTTAAAGATGAAAATGACTAGAGCTTACATCCAGGAGTATTTGTATAAAAAATTTAAAACATTGTACAACATTTTAAAGATTAAAAAAATTAGAGCTTACATCCATGTTTTTCTTTTCACTAGAGAGAAAAGCACCTGTTATTCCATTACGCAGGGCGGAATCAAGGTGGTTCAAGATGACCATGGGTCAAACCTGGGTGCCACTACTTAACTTTAACAGCACCAGCTGCCCACTCAAAAACGTAGTATGGTCTCATACCATGCTTATAAGGTAAGGTCTTTACCGTTTAAATTGGAAAGATAGGGAGGTTTCTTAATATTAGTTTTTTTTTTAGAGGAAAAAATACCAACCTTTGTTATTCATTCAAAAATCAAAAGACATCTTATACATACAGCTAGCAAAGGGCCTTTCAGTCATTGCATAAAAATGCACAAATGGAACCCCATTAGACTAGAAACAACAATGATCAAATGACATACAAACATCCAATTGAGAAACTAGGTGCACACAGTCTGCCAAATGCAGACTGTCTCATCAGTCCTGATATATAGGTCAAAATATGTTGATAGTAAGTTCGAGGATGATCTAAAAATAGACAAGTCCTGAGCAAAGCATGCCCGCTGAAAGTCACTTCAAAGCTAACTAAGAACTAATACATATCAAAACACAATGTGCCAAAAGAAAATAAGAGCATATAGCTCTGCACATGCTAAAAATCTTAAAATGCCCATGATCAATGATCATGCCATCCAGAGATTCAAAAAAGTAACCGAAACCCATATCCATCTTCAAAGCCTACTTGGAGAGACCATTAGCCTGCATGTTATGCTCACGATATATATGTTTGAAGATCACATGTGGGGCAAATTGCAGCATAGTAAGTATGTCATCACACCAATGACTCAGAGATGGGACATTAAGAGTTGCGAGTCTGTTGAGCCAAGAGATAATGACAAGTGAGTCACCAAATATCGAGTGCATGGGTAAACCCATCAACTTACTTACTCTCAGAATAGCCCATAATGCCAGTAACTCAGATCTAGTGTTTGTGTTGTAGCCACAGCCCAAGGAGAAACTAATGAAATAAGCAGTATTTAGATGAATCACAAATCCAGCACCACCAATATTTCCTGCAGCAGCCCCATCAAAAAAGCCACATGGGTAGATGATCAATGTACTCGGTCCAATATTTCTGATTCTTTGCTTTTCTTGAGGAACCGGATACAAGTGAATAAGGTTATCAATCTGAGTGAGAAGAGCATGGACAGAGGGCGTTTTATTATCAAAAATGCATTGATTTCTGAGATTCCAGATACACCAATAAAAGAAAATCGATAGATATTTGAAGTGAGCATAGATCGGAGTGCTGTTGAACCAGTGTTCCAAAAAAGAAGAGACAGAGTCAAAAATGACTATGAGGAAATCCAAATCGATCAACAAAGAAGGAAAAGACTCCTTTGGAGAAACAACAGTTAAGAAAGAGATGTTAGGCATTATCTTCACCCTTACAGCAAAGTACACATCTACTAGGGCCGTGCATGCCCCGATGTTGCAATTGATCCCAGGTCAGAATCCGACTCCTGACAATTAACTAGATGAAGCAGTCGATTTTCAATGGGATATTAAGATTCCAGAGCGAGTCAAGTGCAGAGGGTTGTCCCACAGGGCAGAACGAGGAAGCAATACATTCATAACCCTGGGCAGCAAATAAATGACCCACATATTGTTTATGTGCCCATAATAATGATTCACAAGTGTCAGAAAGACGAATACTACCATACTCCAGCCCTCTTATGTAACTGTCCCATTTCAATTTCCATTCACCCTGAATGTCCAGTTCTGCTGCCGTGAACCAATAGCTCTGAGCATAAGGAGTATGATTCCACACTTGATCCAAGTACAGATGCCGAAATCCTCCAGATATTCCCGCAGATCGTGGGGGAGTAGATAAGATGACCCCAAACCAACAATGGGATCCAATCCCAGTCGGATTGACGACCCATTACCAGCCTTCCAAATAAGCCATCTACCAAGCCAAGAGAGAGTAAGAAAGAAACCCTTCCAAGTCACGGAAGCACCTCGAAGAGTAAAAAACTTTTTAAGTAGCGAGGAGTGCAAGGAAAGTCTTCTCATATACTTCACAGATAAAAGTTGAAACCAAATGCCATTACTATTTCCTTAATTTAAAAGAACGTAAAGCACACCTATGATAGATATAGGAAATCATTTTTTAGTAACATATTTATAATACCAAAAATTAAATATGTAGAAAATATAAAAATAACGAATACCCTCAAACCAAACAAAAAATGGCATAAAAAAAAAATTGGAAATCAAAATGCACTTCAAAAATGTTAATAAAGATAAAGCCACAAAAACAAATAATACCTTGGAATCCTATTCTTCAAAAACTTGTAAATCAACAAAGCTAGAGATTCCTCTCCTTCTTAATAAAGGTACACTTAACAATTTCTTTAAATAGTAAAAAATAGAAGAGGTGAAATTTCAAATTTGTCTTTAATTTAAAAATATATCATAAAAAAATTGAACTTTTAAATTTTTTATAATAAACTTTACATATAAATTTAAAATTTAATCTTACTTATTTTAATAAAAAATTACAAAATAAAACAAATATATATATATAAATGATTAAAAAATCTAATAATACTTTTCTATGTTTGCAAGATTAATAAATCGTTAGTCTTTTTTACAAAAAAATATACATATATTACACGAATTACAAAGAACCCATTCATTTGATTAAAATCAGCCTAGATCCAAATCTTAGGCTCTATCAAGCACCTGGAGGGATCAAATTTTTCGAGGTGAAAACTTTTTAGCTATTGCACGCAAGGAGCTATTCGAAGAGAGGTTTGCACCTCGGAAGATTTGATCCCCTTGGTGCTTGATAGAGCCTAGTAGTTGGATCTAGGCTGGTATCTTCAAATCATTGCCAGAATATCAATAACAAATCTAATTATTTTGTTTGTATCTGCGACTTCTTAACCCTGTTCCTATTGCTATAATAACTAGTGTGTTTGTGTCTACACTCATTCAACTTCAATAAAAAAATGCACTCTCTGTTGCAGGTATTAGTTATTAGAGGAGGTGATGGGGGAGTTCTTGGAGAAATATTTCGACATGTTTCAGTGGATCAAATTGATACATGTTTCAGTGGATCAAATTGATATTTGTGAAATTAATGTAATGGTTATAAATCTAAGTGCAAGTCTCATTTGCCGAATTTGAAAGTCTTTCTGAGAGGGGTTATGCTAGTTCCTATTGATCATATTCTAGTTGGACATTGCATCATATACTTTCTATTTTTCTTCTAACTTTACCACTATTTTAATCCTACACATATCCAAACAGTTTTTCCGAGACCTTAATATAGGCATTTGTTTACCACCACTTTCTCATCCTTTTTGCTCCAAAAATAGAAATACGCAAAATAAACGTTTTGGTATTTATCTTGGTAATCTCGCTATGAATTTATAAATCTTGAAATGAGAAGCACTTGGATGTTTAAGGTCCTCTGGATACAGACACCACATCATGAGTCTGTGGGAGATCCATCGGTAAGGTACTTAGTTTTATTCTAGAAGCTAACGGGTAAAGTAAGCGAGCTACCCTAAATTGGGGAAGCACGGAGTTAGTAAAGCTACTACGAACATGCTACCAAGAAAAGAAGATTCATTGCTAGAAGAGCTCTTAGAAGTTCTTTTCTTTATTGCTTTTTTGCACATTATATTCAACCCATGGAGAGCGGAAGGAGACCACAGCGCTTCCTCTGGAAGTGGTTTTTTCATAGAAAACTACAACTCATGTTTTCTATTCTAGAGGTTCTTTTGGAGACTAGAGTTATAGCAAAACTTATGTATGTTTTTATAACATCTATAAATGGGTTTCTTATACTTGTGTTGTGCTAAACTTCTCTATACGCGAAGAAGGAGAGCCTATGTGAACTCATTCACAATTAACAGTCGTTCCATAAAAATAAACCACTTATCCAAGGTAAACACCATCAAAGGGCATTGTTAAGTACGACAAAACTCCAGTTATTGCCGGGCGTTTTGATCTAACCCTTAAAACGAAGATTTGGAGTAAGGAACCTTGAAATGGAGAATGTTTTGAGATTGGTCCAAAACCACACAAACATCGAATCAACGGTTCAGGGAATGAGTTCTTATTGTTGCAGAAGAGGAATAAATGGACACATGCTAATATAGGAATAATACCGGAGCCCTTATCACTGGTCTTGAGCAGGGAGAACTCTGTGGATGTTGCTGACTGAACACGCTTTTGATTAGTGTAGAACAACGTATAGATGCAAGTAAGCTAAAACTAAATATCCTATTGATTGAGTTCAAGACTGCCAAGGCCGCTTTGCTCAGCATTCCTACTATTTCCGTTCAAGAGGAGTTCACTCTCACATTCTGCCATTAAAGCGAAAGGAATTATTTATGAAGGAGTTCGAGCTCAAACAAACTCCCCTATCTATGAGTGAGTTTCGCCAAATTGCTCAACTTCAACTACCCATTCGTACTCAAGTTGAAGGAGTGAGCTTAGTTAGCTCACACAAGAGGGAAGGGGATATCTCACTGAGAATGACACAACATAGTGATTTAATTACAGGTTCAACGTCTCTATGTGAGTTTGATTGAGCATCCTCAATCAACAACATCCTGCCTCTAGGTAAACAATAGAAAAGGTAAACGCCTCTATGGCGATGGAATATGTTAATAAAGCACACGTCTTTCTATGTGTCTCTGTAATAGTAGTATCGAATTTTGTATTCCCTATTTAAGCAGCAACCTTAATCTATTCCACGAAAACACAACAACAACAAGAAAGAACCTAGTAAGTCAGATAGTAGGGAAAACCACGCAAGAGAAAGAAAGCAAGGGCCGGAGAGAAAGCAGAAGCAAGTCTTCTTACAGGGATACAATGGAAAAGTTCAATGTAGAAATGCAATATCATATGTGAAAACGAAGATATGTGAGTAATAAAAAACTAAGAAAGGGTATATATAGTTTCTTAACAAGAATATCCATTTTCGATCCCAGATGAGTTGGTGGGGCATCGAATCCATCAAAATGAGGTGGTTACAAAGGTTGTGGAACTGCTCGAGTAAAAAGACAAATTATATTTTTTAAGTCATCCCAAAACCAAACAAATATTGATTTATTGTTACAGCAAGCTAAGCACAACTCCATAGAGCTAGCGAGGAGTTCGTTGATCAAATTTCTTCTCAACACTAGAGAAGATAGAATTGGTCTCAAGACTTATCCATGGAAGACTTATCCATGCGGTTGAAACCGGCCATAGGCACTATGCATAGTTAGATAGATCAATCAAGGGTTGAAATAAAGGTAATTTATCTACGTATGCAGTTCACATTGTCTCCCAGTATTGGCTGGGAATTGGCACCAACCTGAGAGAAATAAAATCATATTACCAATTACAATGGATGAAAAGTAAAAAGTATAGATGCAGCTCATATATTAACGTAGGGGTACATATGGATGGAACGGATATGCACGACTCCTCTTCCTCTCCTTTTTCCAGGGTCTCATGGAACAACTCTATTTGAAAGCGTTCTCTTTCTCATCTAACATGGACCATCTTTGATTTCGAACTGCATTTCTTGGGTGATAGATTTTGGCGATCCTTCATGGAGAAGCATCGAAAGTAAACATATATATGAAACATCATACATTGATTATTTATTTCTTTTCTTGTTACAATGGACAAGTTCAACATATAGATGCAATATCATATATTAATGATGTTCTGACAATAAGAAAATTCACTCTAAGTGTTCGCTCGTGATTCCTCGGACCTCATAAAAAGGAACTCTTATTAATAAAAACTAGCGAATCAGAAGGTACACTTCATATTGCTTGGGACAGAGCTCTCTATTTTTTCATATTGATTGGTTGATAATGGCTGCCTATGACCTGCTGGCTACAAGCAAGGAATCCTGGCTATCAGAGATAAACGATATTACAGGGTATAGTTTAGTAACAATAGAGGTTATCGCCTATGCCGTAATGGCTTCACACCAATCAATGATTTTATTTAGTAAAAATAGAGGTTGGACTACGACATTTATAACAATAACAACGACAAGTTATAAAGAGAAAGAATTAGACATTAATAAATACGTTCCTTCTATAGTAGAGTAGGTTCCTTCTATAGTAGAGATTGTGAACTTAGGTACTATGATTAGTATTAATAATTATTATTTTTTTTACAGAAATGGGATCTCTTTCCTCTCAGCTTGGAGTTTCCAATGGATCTCCCACAGACTCATGTCGTGGTGTTTGTAGCCAGATTGGTAAATTTGTAAATTCGAAATGCGGAGCACTTGCATGTTGAAGGTCCTTTGGGAGATATTTGTCACTTGCTAAGGTAGTATTTTCAACTGTATCATCTTTGAGAAAAGCTGCATGAACTTGGCGGCACCATTTGACTATTTGATAATTGATGAGGCAACCCAACTCAAAGATTGAATCTACAACTGCACTACAAATTGCAGGTGTAATGCATGATTTTAAAAGGATGCATGGGCCAAATGGGCATCCAAATCTATCCTCATCTCTGATATATGATGGACAAAACTCTGAGTCTCAATGTACTGGCAAAATATATGCATATAGTACTGTAAAGCTAACTGTTATAACTCATCATAATGACTTTGTGAACTTAGTACCGGACGCAAGAAACCACTCAAAATGATACATAATGCTCAAACACAGTAAAACAATTCATGTGGAATTCATCCAGGCCATTTAAATATTCAGTGAAGGAACCCTCATCTCAAGGAAGGACCCACGTCCGTCTCTAAAGTATGGAAGATATGGTAATTCCTTTCATAAGATGGTTCTTCTTTCGAAGGATCAGTCACTTTGGGTAAAGATGAAAGGGAATCCTGTAGGGTAATGTATAAATGAAACTGGAAAAGAATTGAGGAATCATTAGACTATTGAAACAGGGTGGGAGTTTGACAAAGGGTGACTAGCTGGAGCCAAAGGGTAGAGTTGTAAATGTGATTCATAAGTAAACTACTCCAACTTGGGTTGCATCATAGTGCAATTGATGTGATCATGAAATACTCGTGATAATGGAGTCTCTTCACAAAGAGACTGAGTTTGGATCTAGAAAATTCGATCATACTCCACTACTATGTGATGTACCAATGTGTATAAGTGATCTCTTAATAGTAGATTATACTCGACTAATATAAAAATGTGCACAGTCCTCCTCAATGTCACTAGGACTGGTGTCTCAGTAACTTATAGGACAAGGCTGGACCTAACGCTCTGAAGGCACTATCTCACGCAAGCTCAATCCATCTCCAAACGGAGTGGACTAAGGCTCTATGCTAGTTGGCTAGGAATAATGCTCTAAATGTATACATACAAGGCCTTTACTCCTAAAGAACTAGAACCACAGTAAATGCCTCAGCTCAATGGGTGACTACAAGTGTATGGATGGCGAAATGGATGTATGTGGTGGCTTGAGGATGGAGGGATTCGGTTGATGTATAATGAGCTAAACTTATGAAATAGTGGTCTAATCCTTCTGTGGCAAAGTGGAATCCCACTACAAGCTAAATTCCCAAGTAGACCATACTACTGAGTTAGACTAACCTACCACTAAAAAAAACATACTCTCCTACACTAGGAATTATCTGCCCAGGATGTAGACAATGACTAGGTTCATGCAACATGCACATGCAAACCACACAATGCATATAATAAATAGTCAACAACTGAAATGTAACCACACTAATCTCTAATCATGCAGGACGGCAGGACAAATTACAGACGTAACTCATGCATATTTTATAGGAGATCTAAAGAAAATCATAATGATATGTGGTTGAGTAATTGCATTGTGGGTGATGTAATGTGCATCCCCAATATACATTGGAAGAAGCAAGGTGCATTAAAGAATGCATATGGGGTCATAAGAGTGGTATCATGCCAATATAATAGGTTTAAATATAAAGGGGTATAGAAAATGTAAATGAAAAAAATGGATACATACAATATATAGTGAAAATAGGGTTTTTTTTAAATTGGGAAGACATATTGGGAGGGGGTTAGAAAACATGATTTTGGGGTCATAAGAGTGGTATCATGCCAATATAATAGGTAGAAATATAAAGGGGTATAGAAAATGTAAATGAAAAAATGGATACATACAATAGATAGTGAAAATAGGTTTTTTTTCTAAATTGGGAAGACATATTGGGAGGGGGTTAGAAAACATGATTTTGGGAGATATTTTCCAATATTTACTGAAATTAGGGGTATTGTTTCATATGCCATGAACAGACGTGCTATGTTAGAGATTCATTTAGTGAAGCCCTCGTGGAAGAAATTTTTCATGGAGTATGTTTTCCTCTTGGCGTGCTTGTCGGTGTAGCTTGAGCTGCAACTTCTGTCGATGTTCCTTGCGCCGAACCATGTCGCAGTTTCATGGGAGTTGATGGTGGTGTGACCGGTTGAACTACATGTGGTGTTTGAACAAATTCCTCCTCCATGTCATTATGGTCGACATTTGACACAATCTTGACATTTATGTAAACAATTCCATCCCATAATTCATTCTCGACAAATTGAACATCTCGATTGATGATCACTTTCCTTGTGATAGGATCATACAACTTGTATGATTTTGTGTCTTTAGAATATCCAACAAAACTACATTTATGTCCCTTCTTGTCTAATTTCTTTATTAGCTCATCTGGAACATGAGTATATGCAACACAACCAAAAACTTTTAAATGAGAAACAGAATGATTCATACATGTCCATGCTTATTAGGAACTATGTTCTTCACACTCTTTGTCAAACACCGGTTCATGATATATATAGTAGTTGCGACTGCTTCATCCAAATATTCATTTAAAAAATTCTTGGTTGTCATCATGTTGTGTTCCATCTCCATAATGGTTATATTCTTTCTTTCGGAAACACCATTCTTCTGAGGTGTATATTGTACAATGAATTGCTTTGGTATACCATCAGTCTTCCGAACATCTAAGATATCATTCGAAACATATTCACCTCATCCATCAGTTCTTAATATTTTGATGCGGTGTCTACTCTGGTTCTCCATAAGTGCCTTCAACTGCTGAAAACAACTAAATGCATCAGATTTATGTTTCAGAAAATATACCCATGTTTTTCTTGAGTAGTCATCAATAAAAGTAAGAAAATAATTGCAGCCACCAATGGATGATGTCTACATTGGACCTCAAATATTAGAGTGCACAATCTCAAGTGGTGTGCATGCTCTATATGACTTTCGGACTGGAAAAGTATGTCTATGTTGCTTGCCAAAAATACCGCCTTTACAAACTCTCTTTGGTTTTTCGATCAATGACAACCCTTTCACCATATTTTTTGTGTGCAATAGCTTCAACCCACCAAAATTCAGATGTCCAAATCTGAAATGCCACAACCAGGACTCATCACGAACTTCTATTTAAAATGCATCTTGAAAATCAGCGCTGCCATTTTCTTTCTTGTCAGAGTGCTTGTCTACTTTCTTGCTTTCTTCCTTGAATGCAACTCCTGTATTTGTATTTCCTTTCATGTCTAGAAAAATCCTCAAGGGAAACAAGTGATTGCTTGTCATTGGAACTTTTTCTATTAGCTGGTTGCTGGGACGCTTGTCTTTAATAACAAAGTGATTATCTTCTATGTAAACTCTGTAACCTTTTGGTATTAGCTTTCCAATGCTCAGTAAATTATGTTTCAAACCTTTGGCATGATGGACATCATGAATAAACTCACCCTCCCCCTATTTGGCAAGAATACCAACAATACCTTTTCCCAAAACAATGATGTTATAGCTGATTTTACCACACATGGTAGATCACATATATATGTCCTTCCTTCTCCCTTTGCAAGTTCTTTGGACCCCATGGACTATTTTTGTACCTTTGATGTTTCCAAGATCATCCCTAAAAACTTCCTATGGCTTGGGGTGTACCACAACAGACAGAGAAATTGCAGAAATCAATCCCTTCCTAATATACAAGAGAAATAAAACATCTAACACAAAAGGATCTTGAAACATACCTTATTCCTAATAGTTGATGTAGATCTCCATTGAGCTTTTTCCAATCCCGCTTGTGTTAGCAATTTTCTCTCTCAGTAATAGCAAACAACACAAGCATGTTATATAATGGTGTTAGACCTACTCTAGCATATATAATCAATAATGTGTAAGCAATTAAAAGCATCCATGGATTCGATATTCATTTCATCGCACATCATTGGATAGGAAAAGATATTTCAATTGATATAAATAAAAGATTACATGAGTGACAACCTCTATCGGCACGTCTACGAACCAGAGAAACTGAGTCCTCCACCTGGGCCTCCACCATTTCAATCCTCCATCTCTTAATAGCAAGCTCACAAGTAAAGACAAGCTTGGGAAGAACACAAAGTGCTCCAAGGGACAAAGGGATGCAGACTCAAGTATAAGAAAGCTATGGAAACAATGGACTATAGTTCTCTTGCTCTTCAATTCCTCTCCTTCAATGTATCCAAAGGGTTCCTTATACAGTGCTTAAATGGGA
This sequence comes from Pseudotsuga menziesii, assembly GCA_001517045.1. Classification (NCBI taxonomy): domain Eukaryota; kingdom Viridiplantae; phylum Streptophyta; class Pinopsida; order Pinales; family Pinaceae; genus Pseudotsuga; species Pseudotsuga menziesii. The sequence continues at coordinate 218,993 of LPNX010256864.1, read as the reverse complement.
TAATGGAAAGTCAAATCCGAGCGATATCAAGGCATATGGAAGGCCAAGAGACAAGTGACTCGGATCCATATCAAGAAAAACTCAAAAAATATTTGGCCTTTTGCACACATCCCGATGTACACAGGTTTAAGGGACATATCTGCGTGTATACGCAAGAAATGGTTTAAAAGTCGTGTACAGCAAATAATGAGTGTTTTTAGGGATGATCTTGGAAACATCAAAGGTACAAAAATATTCCATGGGGTCCAAAGAGTCTGCAAAGGGACAGGGAAGGCCATATATATGTGATATACCATGTGTGGTAAAATCAAATATAACAGATGCCCCCTAATGTGTGAGGTCAGAGGGGTAATACAATGGTCGAAATACATTATAAGTCCATCCCAGAAGTGAAGTGATGAAGAACTAGATGGAAGAACCAGCCATCTAACAGTATAGTACAATAATAGATCTCTACATATGACGGCAAATACATACAGCAGTCTCGAATACATAAGAGTACAATGGCCATGAATAGGCATGATACAAAATATGACATGTGTAGTCATCGCCACGTACAATATACAATGGATCAACATCTCCATGATGAAGATATACAAAGGATCATGATCTCCATGAGACCTGAAGATATACAATGGATCAAGATATCCAGAATGGCTGAAGATATCTGAAATACACTGGAATCAAGTCACGAGAACTGAAATCTCATGAATACTGGCACGATCAAGGAGGTAGCATATAAGAAATGACACCAATCTGGAAATTCTTCTACACACACCACTACGAGTACATGTTCTACTATGTGAATAAAGGTGTCGAGGTCGAACACAGTAGTCCATCATCTGATTACCGATCTTTGATGTATACCATTAACATACACGAGATCACCTGCTGATAATGAAAATGGGAATCAAGGTACTAGAGTGCAATCTAACAAGCGTAGATAAATGTGTTGAGGTCGAACACTTAAATGAAATCCATCGATCAGGGGACATTGATGTATTCCCAAAACTGTGGATGGCAAGAAAACCTACCACTTATGACTGTAAGTCTCAAGGCACTCAAAGGAATCTAGAATCCTATCCCAGAGTAACTGATCTAAAGTTGATGGGATGGAATCCCCTGGAAGGAGGGCATTAAGGCATCCCCCATCATCCAATAAAAGTTACTCAGCAAAGCTGTATAATGTGGATGGACTCAAACATGATGTGCGCGAACTAGTAATAGTACCGGGAATGGTTGATATGCAAAATTCAAGATAACTGAGGAATGGCCGACTCAAGCTTCAAGTTTCTTTGAACAAGAGCATAAAGGCGAATCATGAATGAATACAGGCAGCAAAGACTTGATATACAAAACTGGGACATCTCTGCGACACAGGAGGCATCGACAGAGGCTCCATAGGGACTAGAAGCTTAACCACTCGATGGAGATAAACTTAGATAAATGAGTACAACTCCTAAAGTTGAACTATTAACCCAACCAATGGATGTGATATACAGTGCTCTGTTCAAATGCGACATGACTCTACTGCTCGCAAAGATAACATCTTTTCCTATTCGGATTTTGGTTTTTTGATTTTTTTTTTTTGGACTTTTTTAGGTATTTTGAAAAGATTGAAAAAGAATAAAAGTGTTGTATAGTTACAAATATAGGAGGAGATGAGTGGTAATCTCTTAGAGAAAATAATGAGTCTTTTTAGGGATGATCTTGGAAACATCAAATATGCAAAAATAGTCCAAGGGGTCCAAAGAGTCTGCAGAAGTACAGGGAAGGCCATATATTTGTGATCTACCATGGTGTGGTAAAATCAGCTATAACAGGTGGCCCCTGTTGTGTGAGGTCAGAGGGGTAATATGATGGCTAAAATACATTATAATTTCATCCCAAAAGTGGAGTGATGAAGAACCAGGTGGAAGAACTAGCCATCTAACGGTATAGTACAATAATAGATCTCTGCATATGACTGCAAATACATACAGTAGTTTCGGATACATAAGAGTACAATGGCCATGAATAGGCATGATACAAAATATGACATGTGTGGTCATTGCCACGTACAATATACAATAGATTAGCATCTCCATGATGAAGATATACAAAGTATCATGATCTCCATGAGACTTGAAGATATACAATGGATCAAGATATCCATAATGGCCGCAGATATCTGACATATACTGGAATCAAGTCACAAGAGATGAAATCTCATGAACACTAGCATGATCAAGGAAGTAGCATACAAGAAATGCCACCAATCTAGAAAGTCTTCTACACACATTGATATGAGTACATGTGCTACTATGTGAATAAAGCTATCGAGGTAGAACACAGTAGTCCATCGTCTGATTACCGATCTTTGATGTATACCGTTAACAGACATGAGATCATCCACTGATAATGAAAATGGGAATCAAGGTACTAGAGTGAAATCTAACAAGCGCGGATAAATATATTGAGGTTGAATATTTGAAAGATTCCATTAATCAGGGGACATTGATGTATTCCCAAAATTGTCAATGGCGAGATAACCTACCACTGATGACTGTAAGTCTCAAGGCACTCAAAGGACTCTAGACTCCTATCCTAGAATAAATGATCTGAAGTCGATGGGATGGAATCCGCTGGAAGGAGGGCATTAAGGCATCCCCCATCATCCAGTACGAGGTACTCAGCAAAGCTGTATAATGTGAACGAACTCAAACATGATGTGCACAAACCAGTAACAATATCGCGAATTACCGACATGCAAAGTCAAGATAACTGAGGAATGGTTGACTCAGTCTGAAACTTCCTTCAAACAAGAGCATAAAGATGAATGGTGACTGAATATAGGCATCATAGACTTGATATACAAAACTAGGACATCTTTGCAACATGAGAGGCATCGACAAAGGCTCCATAAGGACTGAAAGCTTAACCAATCGATGGAGATAAACTCAAATAAATGAGTATAGATCCTAAAGCCAAACTATTAACCCAACCAATGAATGTGATATATAGTGCTCTGTTCGAAGGAGACACGACTCGATTTCTACCAAAGATAACATCTTTTCTTGTCCAGCTTTTGGTTTTTTGAATTTTTTTTTGGACCTTTTCAGATATTTTGAAAAGATTGAAAAAGAATAAAAGTGATTTATAGTTACAAATCTAGGAGGAGATGAGTGTCAAGGGAAAACAAACTAGTTCAAAGCAATGGAACATACCTATGCACAATGCAAGGAAGTAGGTGCAGGATAACAACATTTGAGGGAAAGTCTCCTCCTGGTAAAAAATGGGGAATCAAGCTGCAAAAGATATATAAAACAGCTCTACTTGGCTAGACATGAGGCAAGCTTGGGCTATAGGGCTGATAATCAAAGTCAGGAAATCTGGTGTAAGGCTCAATAAGGCAAGCAAAACTCATGATAATGCACTTACAACTTGACATATACAAGAGAGTCCCGAGGAAATGACTAGCATAAATTTCAAAATGAGTATGAAGCTCTTGCTCAAAGTCATGGAGGTACTATACAAAGGACTCTCGGACCTAAGAGAGGGCTCACAACATGGGTACCAAATGAAAAAGGGATTTAACCAGGACACCCATGTATAGGAAAGATCTACCATTCACATAGTACCACTTCTAACAGTAGTATGAAGGTTTCGTGATACCATGGAATGGGTTCGTACCTAAGGTTAAGATGGAATGGTCATAAAAAAATGCATAAGTGCAAGTGGATGTCATATCCTAACCTATATACCAGTTCAAACATAATATCTGTAATAGGAAAGAACAGGTCAAACACCTCGGAAAGAGTGTGCAAAACACTAGACCATACATGATAATAATATTAGTCCAAAAGAGCTGGAAATAGTCAATAAAGAGCCCAAACGATAGGGTATAAAGAGGAATGATCATGATAAATGCACCCAAAGGAAACAATGCAGTGAATGATGGGACATAAAAGAGAAAGTAAGGTGTAGACCCAACGTTCATGCATCCACTACCACCCCCGTGAGGATGAACACTGGTGTTAAGGCTGGGTGAAGGGAGTGATATGACCAATCTCAAATCCATAAATAAGGTAAGGGGTTGTAGTGCCCCCAAGTCCAACACCAGGGTCAACACTAGGACCAAGGACAGGTGAAAGGATACCAGGCATGCCAAAAATAAAATGACCCAAACTCAAGAGAGCATAAATATACTCAAGTAATGGTGATCCCAAAGGTCAATTAGTGCATAAAGAGCACACTCCTAAGAAAATCTACAGCAAAAATACAAGAAAACCAAGGGGAGGATATGTGAGTTCCCAAATGTAGCATGTATGTCTCGCTTAGGAGAGGCTCAAAACTCCCATACACTACAAGCGAAGGTATGTAACCAAATATAGTGGCCCTCACCATCAATGCATAAAGCGACTGTGCTGTCCAACCTCTACCTGGAAGGGACGCCTACAGAATAAGCTCTGTAAGTACCCCCTATGATACCTAGGTAAGGAAACTAGGGTCACCTCAATATAACCAATTCTTAGGCAGACACTCGCAGGAGGGATCGGCCATATGGGCATGCTAGCAAAGCTCGAAACTCAAAAAGAGCCCCCAGATACGAATACGATATTGGAAATATCTTCGGTGCTCATAGAAAGTTACCAGTGGTCATCCCAATTAGAATCGTGTGCACTGCCTCGTCCTTAACTCCCGTGTAAGAGGTGCCTCTTGAGAAACACTAATTATACCAAGGATTTCACTATCTCACCTAGACAGAAACCTACTTGTTTTGTTTAGTGGTCTTCAAGAATTAACTCACAATAAACTATTCCAAGACCCTAAAACCTAGTCTTGTTGGCGAACCTTATAAAAGAAAAAATTGTATTTCATTTTAAATTATGAGTTGATTTTAATGGTTGTGATTACTCAAAGGAAAATGAACATGCAACTAATGATATAAAGACTCAGCAGTGAAAATAATATGCACACCTAACAAGCAATGCTAAGTGCAATCTTGTAGAATGAAAAACGAGGTATGCCACTACATGAGATGCTAAAATACTCATTCCTTTCTGAATGCCAATGCAATCCTAAATACAACTCACATCCAAGCAATCCAATGCAAGTACCTCCTCAAATCCATATCTAAGATGCAACTAAGAGTGCAACTATTTTGTATTTTTTAATATAAAAGAATGAAAAATGCAAATAAAATTCATTTAAAACTCTTAGTCTCTGCAACAAGTATAAAACACAAGCCCAGCAAGACACCGAGACAAAAAAGAGTAATGCACTAATGGCAAAACAAAAAGTATAACTGACTAAAACAATTTTCAAAGAAAAATCAATGAAAAAGTGGTCTCTGGTCACAAAAGAAACATCCAATAGACAACATCAGAACCCAAGAAGACCCAACCACACTCACAACCCACCCAACAACTTCCCACAACATCAAACACAACCAAAAGGGAGGATGTACGCAACTGTTTAAAGAACAACTGCATATGTACACGACTTTTGGCCAAAAAGATTCATGTATATGCGGATTTTGGCCCAAAACCTGCATGTATATGCGACTTTTGGCAAAAAATATGCGTATGTACGTGACTTTTGGAAAAAAAAATTGCATATACGGAGAAGGCAGTGGTAAAAAGCAGGCTAAGGGTCAAACCAATAAAGGGGAGTGTCAATGGATGAACATACTATAAAATGTGACACAGAAACGGGGAGAAATAGAGAGAAAGTCATTAATATCAAGCACGTTGTGCCCCCAAACCCCAAAGAAAAAAATGGAGCTTCCCCAGTATGGTCACCAATTCTGTTACGGAGAAGACTTCCTATGCCTTGGGGTGTACCACAACAGACAGAGAAACCACAGAAATCAGTCCCTTCCCAATATGCAAGAGAAATAAAACATCTAACACTAAAGGATCTCGAAACATACCTTATTTCTGACGGTCGATGTAGATCCTCATTGAGATTTCTCCAATCCCGCTTGTGTTAGCAATTTGCTCTCTCAACAACAGCAAACAAGACAATCATGCCATATAATGGTGTTAGACCTACTCTAACATATATAATCAATAATGTATAAGCAATTAAAAGCATCCATGGATTCAATATTCATTTAAATGCACATCATTGAACAGGAAAAGATATTTCTATTAATATAGATAAGAGATTACATGAATGACAATCCCTATCGATACGTATGCGAACCGGAGAAATTGAGTCCTCCACCACTTCAATTATCCATCTCTCGATAGCAAGCTAACAAGCGAAGGAAAGCTTGGGAAGAACAAAAAGTGCTCCAAGGGACAAAGGGATGCAGACACAAGTATAAGCAAGCTATGACAACAATGGACTATAGTTCTCTTGCTCTTCAATTCCTCTCCTTCAATGTATCCAAAGGGTTCCTTATATAGTGCTTCAATGAGGTAATGGAAGGTCAAATCTGAGCGATCTCAAGGCATATGGAAGGGTAGGAGACAAGTGACTCGGGTCCACATCAAGGAAAACTCCAAAAATATTTGGATTTTTGCACACATCTTGATGTACGCGGGTTTTAGGGTCATATCCACGTGTATACATGAGAAAAAGTTTAAAAGTCGCATACAACAAATAATGAGTGTTTTTAGGGATGATCTTGGAAACATCAAATGTACAAAAATAGTCCATGGTGTCCAAAGAGTTTGCAGAGGGACAGGGAAGGCCATATATATGTGATCTATCATGTGTGGTAAAATCAGCTATAACAAATGACTTGAACATTATTTCCAAGTGTGACATCAGTTTGAACTAAATCATCTAGATTGGAAAAAAAAATTAAATTACCAGTCATATGATTGTTGCAATCTGAATCTAAGTACCATATGTCATGTGGACTTTCTTGGACAATATTGCATTCAATTGGAGATGTATATTCCATTAACATTGTGCTCGACAAAGTGCTGGTGTTGGTTAACTGATTTGGGCTTTTTCTTCCTTGGTCATATTGTTTCTTCCTAGATTCATATGCGTAATGACCAAATTTCTTACAATAATGATATTGAATTTTTTATTTATCAAACCTGTGACAACTTGGTTGACTTAGGTTTTGATTCTGTCCTCTACCAATGACATTCACATGACTACTGCCAAGGAAGACTTCTGAGAGGTTTTTCAACAGCCCTTTGGTCTTGTATATTATCTCTATGAGATTTCAGTTGATTTACCAGACCAATAACAATGGTGTAGAATGAGTCTACTAACTCTGTATCTTTCATTCAGAGAGATTCAAAATCTTTTCTAAGAATCTGTAACTTAGAAGTTTTTACCTTGTCCAAACCTTGATAGACAGTTTCCAATGTGTCCCATGCCTGCTTAGCGGTAATTGTTGCTGCTACTCTTGGGAGTATGCTTTCATGAATCACTTGGTGTATGTAGAACAAATCTTTTCCATTTTTCTTCCTCTATTCCCTTGGGGAATTTTTCTGAGTTTGTGTGAGATTGTTGTAGTTTGCTCGTTTTGCATAACCATACTGGCCAATTTCCTAAACATCCTGACCTCTGAACAAATCCTTCATTGTTAGAGACCAATATTCATAATTCTTTCCTGTAAAAATTTGAGTTCGCGACATGTTTGAACAAGAAGTGGAAGCATTTTTAATTTTCATTAGAAAAATACTTGTCCCCCTTTTTAAGACAATATTTCTTTCCTAAACTATACCAATCAACAATTCTTTTTACCTCAGCTTTTATGGACTTACTCACTGGATACAACAACAATTAGACAGAATTACAAAATCATAGAACCAAACATTCAAGAAGACTTGAGTAGACCACTCTGTGGTAAAAAAAACTTTTACTCAATGAATTACTTATGGGTTCTTTGTGTCTTTCACTTAACCTGTAAATGTAAACAATACGCATTCTGGAGAGAATGTGTGGCTAAATAAAACATGCATTTAACTATAACAATGGATTTATAAAACCAAACATTCGAGAAGACTTGAGTAGACCACTCCGTGGTAAAAAAATACTTTTACTCAATGAATTACTTATGGGTTCTTTGTGTCTTTCACTTAACTTGTAAATGTAAACAATAGGCATTCTGGAGAGAATGTGTGGCTAAATAAAACACGCATTTAACTATAACAATGGATTTATAAAACTTGTGGCCACATAATAGAAGATAGAAGACTATTGCCATAAATATAAACTTGGAAATTTCTAGAGATTTGGCTCTGGACATTTTCAAACACACAGAAGCTTGAGCTTCGACACTATTCTCTCAAAATTCTCTCTCAGAATTGCTGAATTACAATCTTCTTCTTGTATATAGAGGAAAACTTAAATTGCTTCTACTTGAATCTACTGACTTAACATTAAAGAGTGTAATAACTCTACCTAAAAACTTAGATTCAGAAATTTTATCGTGTAAAAAGCCTGAACTCTTCATCTTGTCAGACTATCCAACAGAAACTAAACTAATAGGAACTCTGACAAAGTAGGCTCTAAGATCTGAAACAATTGACCATTAATTACTATTTCCAACATATACTACAACCTCGGCGTAGGCCTCAACGGCATGACTGTTAAGCAACTTATCAATTTGTTAAACTTATCGTTCTCTTCTTCAACAACTGTTCCTAAGGCGGCAGCACCTGCGCCTTGGGCTCCGGGGGGGCTCCAGGGGCTTGAAAGAACCTTACAGGGGATCCATTGCTGCCAATCAAGAGCGACAAATAAAAGTCTATCCAACCACATAAGGATTAGTACTCAGCCACATGATGAAGGACAGAAACCTAAAGACATGATGAAGGAGAAGAATCGACTCAACCACCATTAGGGTTTAAATTTTATATTAAACTATAAGGAGAACTAGAAGATATCAAAAGCCTTCAAAGCTGATAAGTCCAGATAAATCTCGATAGCACTTTCTCTGGCACTTTGCAGAGTCCACATAAATCTCAATAACACTTTGGGCAAAGTATTTAGTTAAGTCACTCTCGTGTTACTTTTTAAGAAACTTCATCGATTTCGAAGCTTGACAATGTTTTCAATAGGATTTTGAGAAAATTTTGGAGAAATATTGGAAAATAATTAAAAAACAGTTCGTAGAAATTATGAAAATTCTTTGTTACAGAGGTCAAATTTAGAAGGGTTTTTAATTGCGACTCAATCTATTTTTGCAAAAATCCATTAAAACACTATTTGATTCAAATTTTACAAACACCATTTCAGAGGCTTCAGAAGAAAAAAATTCAGATTTTAGAAACACTTATTGGCAGCTTCTAGTAGAAAAATCCACTTTAGAGTAAAAATGGTGAGCCTTTACACAACTTTCCTTCTTAATGGTGTTGAGCGGCCCACCCATCAAACAAACATACGAACTTTCATTTATAAATTGCCGTGGGAAAATCGCTTATTTCCAAATTCTTTCGCAGAGATTTAGAAAAGTGACAATGATAATAAAAACTATTCTATGATAATAGGAATTCACTCGAAGTATATGGTGCAACATCAGTCACAAGGGTTTTTGAGTGCAGTGAATCTATTTTTGAAAAAAGAAAATTCAGATTTTTGAAACACTTGTTAACAAGTTTAAGCAGAAAAATCCACCTTACAGTAATGAGTGTTTACACAACTTTCCACGGCCCACCAATCAAACAAACATACGAACTTTTATCCATAAATTGCCGTGGGAAAATCGCTCATTTCGGAATTCTTTCGCAGAGATTTAGAAAGTGACAATGATAATAAATAGGAATTCACTCGAAGAACAAAAAAGTATGTCAACAATCTTTTCCAAAGCATTAAATCAACAGCATTATACAATTTACGTGTTAAAATAACTTACAGGGCATGAGCTTCTCATTGTGTCTTTGTTGTGTACATGCTTGCATCATAAGCATAAGCACTACCAGCAGTACCAGTACCACCATCAGTAGCAGAAGTAGTTGAACGAGCAGCTAAGGTGTAAGCTAGAAGGCATCTCCATCAGTAGCAGATCCTACAGAGCCCGCTGTTTAACTAGTGTTTTGTACGGTCGAAGTAGTAGATGAAGCAACTGACTAAGTAGATAGGATCATAACTATAAGCACCAATAGCTCTATACCTCGGTGATCCAGCAGCACCAGGTCAAAATATCTGAGTAAGGAGAAAGCCAACAGAAACAGGGAAAGGCTAGTATCTAGGTAAGGAGAAAAGAAACAGAAACAGGAAAAGAAGCTTAAATATCTTCATGTCGGAACCATACTGCGACATGCTCTTGTAGAAGGTACTACCTTAAAGGGTTGGTCCTGCATTTTACGAGAAGGGACGAGTTACAATCACCCTCCCAAGTGAACAACACTTCTAAGTTAATGCACTATTGCCCTAAAAAACTCATTAGCTTGACTTCATAGAGTTATTTAGAAGCTATACTGGGCAGCTAGCCAAACATATTGGTAGGTGATGACACAAGATCGCAAAGATATTGAGTGTGTGCAGCTATGAGCATCATAGCAGGAAATTAGGAGGCAATGTTGTGACATCGCAGAGCTATTAAGTGTGTGAGGCGGCGAGACTTATTCACCTCACAGACTTACCCTCGCCAAGGGTAGCTTGTGAAATTCGAGCCGTTGAATTTTACAGGCTTCCTGTGAATAAGTTAGTTTTTCGCATGGTGGGGCCGTGAAACTGCATTTATCTAACTTTATTTTTTCTTATTCCACTCAATTTAGCTCGTATAACTTTAAGGAACCACTTTATGGATGGAAAGCCTAACTTCTGCAAACTCAGAAATTCAACTCGTAACTTCATGACAGAGAACCAAAAACTTAGTAGAAATCCAACCTATTGGGATATCAGTCCAGGCAGAGGGAAAGACAATTAACAAAGCTATTAAGTGTAAATGGGAAACCCACTATTAGGATAAGACAGTTAACAAAGCTATAAGTATAAATGTGAAACCCACTCTCATATAATTAAACAAATGTAAAACATGTCAATAATGAATTGAATTTACAAGAATTTAACTTTAAAAACTTGAATTTATAAGAATTTAACTTAAAAAATTTAATACAGGACCAGCTCATGGAAAAGGCCCGCAATTAGTCAAAAAAACTGGGCAATGTGATCTGAAATAACCAAATGCAAAATTTATCAAACTTAAAACTAAGAAAATGCTCATACAAATTGGGAATACATCACAATTCGTTAAAACAGGGAGAGTAATACTTAGAGGTCAACGATCGATGCAGATCGATTTAAATAAGTCTCTGCGAAGGCAGGCAGGGAGCAGGGACTAATAATAAACTTTTCACATCAACATGTATAAATTTTGGACATATAAACTGGGCAATATGATCTCAAATAGCCAAATGCAAAATTTATCAAACTTAAAACTAAGAAAATGCTCATACAAATTGCGAATACATCACAATTCGTTAAAACGGGGAGATTAATACTTAAAGCTCAACGATCCATGCAAATCGATTTAAATAAAACTCTGCGAAGGCAGGCAGGGAGCAGGGGCTGATAATAAACTTTTCACATCAACATGTGTAAAATTTGTCCTCTATGTCCAATAGATCGAATGTGGCAACACCAAGCATTTCCCGCCGACAGATTGGACAGGTATTTTCACTTTCCAGCCATGGGGATATGCAAGCCTGGTGGTACATGTGCCCACATTTCATTGCAAGTGCCTCTTCCCTCAATCGGAATTGTTCTAGGCAAATTGCGCACTCTGGATTATCATCATTCTGGGTATGTTCTTCTGAAATTATTCGACAATGTGATATATTAAGGGTTTCGCGTACCTCTATTCGTTTTCGTCCTCGTACCACTGTTATTATTCGTCTTCGTCTTCGTCCTAACAAGTTACTCACTGCAGCAGTAAGACTTGAACGAGCAGAGGTGGCAGTGCTAATCATGCTAGCATCATTATTGGACGGATCTGATCTTCTCAATGTACCATCCACACTGTTCCTGCTGTGGCCGTTATTTGACCTTCTGATCGCCCCAAGAATTGCATTGCCAATGGCTGTTGTGTTACGTAACATGTTATTCACTGCAGTAAGGCTTGCACGAGCAGAGGTAGCAGTGCTAATCATGCTAGCATCATTATTGGACGGATTTGATCTTCTCAATGTACCATCCACACTGTTCCTGCTGTGGTCGTTATTTGACCTTCTGATCCCCCCAGGAATTACATTGCCAATGGCTGTTGTGTTACCTAACATGTTATTCACTGCAGTAAGGCTTGAACGAGCAGAGGTGGCAGTGCTAATCATGCTAGCATCATTATTGGACGGATTTGATCTTCTCCATGTACCATCCACACTGTTCCTGCTGTGGCCGTTATTTGACCTTCTGATCCCCCCAAAAATTACATTGCCAATGGATGTTGGGTTACGTAACATGTTATTCACTGCAGTAAGGCTTGAACGAGCAGAGGTGGCAGTGCTAATCATGCTAGCATCATTATTGGAAGGATTTGATCTTCTCAATGTACCATCCACACTGTTCCTGCTGTCGCCGTTATTGGGCGATACAGAGGAGAGAATTGACCTTCTGGTCCTGCTCCAACTCCTGATGCTACTCCTTGCTCCACGTGCTACTTCGCGTCCTCGTAGCCTTTCTCCTTCCATTCTCACGGTTCAAATACGAATGGCTATTTCAAATCCTGTAGTATCACCGATCACCCACGATACTTAACTTAGTTATTCTGCGATGAAACACAAATATGCGTAGATCCAGAAATTGCAGACTTAAAATGAAACTAGCTGGACTTAATAAACCTCTGCAAACCCAAAAGTAGAGTAAAATAAACTTAATTGCAAATCTAGAGAAATAAAGAACTATACTAAAATAACCTTACTTGCATATATAGAAAAATAATGAACCGAAATAAACTTATTTGCAGATCTAGAAAAATAAATAACCAAACTAAAACAAACATGCATATATAGAAAAATAAAAAACCAAACCAAATTAAACTAAACTTATTCGCAGATCTGGAAAAATAAAGAACTAAACTATAAAAACATTGTTGCATATCTATAAATATAAAGAACCAAACTAAACTTAACTTGCTTGCAGATCTATAAAAATAAAGAAACAAAGTAAACTAAAATAAACTTGCTTGCAGATCTATAAAAATAAAATATCAAACGAAGCTAAAATAAAATTGCTTGCAGATTTATAAAAATAAAAAATCAAACTAAATTAAAATAAACTTTCTTGCAAATTTAAAATAAACTTCTTGCAGATCTAGAAAAATAAAGAACAGAGCTGAACTAAGGAACAGAGCTAAACTAAAATAAACTTACTTGCATATCTAGAAAAATAAAGAACCAAACTAGTGTTGAAAATACAGAACAAAGTTAATAAAACTCATGGGAAAATTTATATAAATAGAAAACCACAAACTAGTAGTGTAAACCCAAATCGGGAGAAAAATGTACTCACTGTCTATCAGTTCTACAGAACTAAAGAAGCAAAATAGTACTGAGCATACAAAACAGTCCAACTGCATTAAGCTACTCAATACCTTTTTATAGCTCTACAAAGGGTCCACAAATTAAATGCTCGACTCTTTTTTTACCATTTTGATGTTCCGCTTTTTTTTTACCATTTTAATGGTTTTAGGGTTTACATCAAGTTTACGTGTGTCTCATGTCTTGTGGATGGCTATGGGGGTGGGGTACCTACCGGTATAGTGGTAGCTACAATGGATCCCAACGGCTGTGGGGTGAGGTACCTACCGGTTTAGTGGTAGCTACAATGGATCCCAAGACCACGTGTGAGTTAAACCGCTATTTTCTTATGAACAAGTTTAAAGGGCTTTAGAGTTGAAAAACACATTGGTCCTAAATTATAACTTAAAACTACTTTTAATTGGTACTTCTTCGTATTTGTAGGATAGTCAAAGTCAAGGCCTACTCAACAAAGGCATGCAACAACGATATTCTCATTATAACCTCTACATATCTCACCATTATTTGACCACTTTTAGTAACGTGGCATGTGAACTTTTGGTAATTTCTTGCTAATTTGCCCCCAAAAATAATAAAATATTTATGAGCTTTATTTCCCCAATTTTCAAAATGTGTAAAAGAAGTCATAGGTCTTACACACTATGGGTGTTAGGGGTTTTTGTGTCAAAGTGATTTTATTTCTGCATTTAAATGGCCTAACAAATAACAGAAATTACAAATTTTGTGGATTAAATTCACCGGATTTAGGTAGAAAAGCAGCAAAGTCGAAATCATCTGGCCAGTTTTTCAAAAAAAATTAAAAAGCCAAATAGCACGTTTATTCTACCTCATTTCTTACTCTTTAAAAGGCTTTAGAGTTGAAAAACTCATTGGTCCTAGATTATAACTTTTAAAATTTTCCGTACTTGTAGGATAGTCAAAGTCAAGGCCAAGTCAACAAGGCATGCAACAACGATATTCTCATCAATTTTTAGTATTTTTTTGCTAATTTCCCTCAAAAATTAATAAAATATTTATGAACTTTATTTATAAATTTCTTTTTGAGCTGGAACAAGATTTTAAAGTAAACCAAGTATTATCTTTGTCAACGTTTAATCATCATCATCATTATCATATGTATTTATAAAATTATTTATAAATGTTTTCTATTTATATTTTTGGTACCAATAATGTATCTATGTAGAAGTCTACCTTTTTAACAAGGGAAAAATTTGTAACTTGTTATTCAAGCTAGGAATCAATACTATATATGTCTTCTCAAGGAAGAAGAGATAGTAATGATCCNAACAACCTTTACTATGTTGATATAGATGCTGAAAAAAAAAAAAAAAAAAATTAGGTAATAAATACTTTCTCAAGAAGAGAAATGAAACTTTTATGATCCAAGTTTACTAACCCATGAAAAATGAATTAATCTCTTCTTAATATTTTTTATAATAGAGGATGGAATCATATCAAGAGAAAGCCAATATGTTGGAGTACTTTCTAATGGTAACTTAGTCAAAATGACCTTTCCACCGATGGACAAGAATTTGTAGATCGAGTTACTAATCCTCTTTTCAATTTTTGGATCGACCAAATCCAATCCTCTTTCTTATAATAGTTTGGCCCAAATATTAGCTAAGATATTTGAATCCCTCATCCAACTATGCCTTTTTAAAAAGGAAATATATGTAATATTTGAGCGCATATCCTCAATTTAGAACATTTATACAATAACATACTTCTACGGACATACTTCCATGCTAGAAGTTGCACAACAAGTGTTTATTAAAGAAAGATATCATTCCCATTTAATTACAAATCCCTTTCCAAGAATTAATACATCATATCCAAGAATTAATACATCATAGACAAAGAACAAGTGAGAGATGTAGAGTGAATGTGATATGCTAATACCTTTGACATTCAAATATTTCTTAGTTGCTTCTATAAGTATGCTTAGTCCTTCAATTACAAAGAGAGGGGAAAATGGACATCCTTGTCAAAGTCCTCTATTGCTTTTAAAAGTGGAAGTGGGAGTTCCATTAAACAAGATGGAAAAATTTGTCAAATATATACAAGCAATAAAGGAGTTAGTGACATCAAGTAGAAGACCAATATGAGTCATAACAAATATTAAATAAGTCCAATCAATTTGATAGTAAGCTTTGAATGGATCCATTTTATGTATAAAATCATGAATGCTTATTATCTTAATAGTATGAAGACATGTTGGCTCCACTACAAATGCATAAGTATAAACCTATGGGACAAAATGCCAATTTGTTCCTTGAAAAATAATTTAAGCAAGAATTGGCTTGATCTGGTTATAGATAATCCTAGTAATAACTTTGTAAGTCAAGTTACATAACTATATAGGCATGTAAACATTATAGGACTCGGGATTATTATTTTGGGGCATTAACACAATGAATGTAGCAATCATGTTTCCAAGCACATACCCCAATCTCTTAGATTCCTCCACTGCTTCCACTAAGTCATGACCCACTAGTTCATAGAAGTGAAGAACAAAATCCATAGTCCACCCATCTATACTAAGGATTTTTGTTTTAGCAAACTTGTTTAAAACATGCTTGACCTCATCAAAATTTAGAACTTCCCCAATTTTGAGCCCTTTTTCAATGTTAAAGAATCTAGGATAATGTCTGATAACTTTCATCTAATTATCTGCTAAATTGAGAGAATTGTTTTGGTAATAGATATCCTTGAAATATGTGATAGCTTCCTTTTCCAAAGACTTCTAATCACTCATAAATTCACCAAATTAATTATTCAAGTCCTAAATTGCATTGGTGTTCCTTCTCTAATTAGCATAGTAAAAAAATTAGAGTTATTATATCCATGAGCTAACAAAGTGGCACGGATTTTGATCCTTCATATTTCTTCATCCCATTTCATAATATTATCAATCTTAGATTCTAGACTAATTAATTTTCCATTCCGATCAGAAGAAAAGAAATCATCATCCATCAAAGCTGACAATTTTTGTATCTCTTTTTCAATCTATATCAAGTCCTTTTTATTTTCCTTTTTATTCTCTTTATCCCATTTTGACACATATTTTTCAGCATCATAATAATTTTCACTAATCTCAACATTAGAGGCATATGATCACTTTGAGAATAAAAGACCCATTTGTTCTTAACCAACTTGCAGAAAGTTGTGTCCCCCAACCAAGTATGATTGAATTTGAAAGGTTAATGTACTCTTTTAAACTTGAAATCCAATTGTAGTACAACCGTTTTATGGTTTGATTCCAATGAAGAAACAACCTGGCATGATTTAAACCTCCCCATAACATTACAAAAAATTCAACCATCTGAAACCTATCAATCCTTTTAGATATGCTATCCTTTCCAATTCTTTTATTAGGCTAAGTTGGAACCCAAACACTTGGAACAACATCAAAGAATTTGTCATTTTCAAAAGTACCCCTAAAATATTCAACTAAAGGATATTCCACCTTTTTGGCTCCCCAAATCTCAGATTTAGACAAGTTTAAGTTGAGATCACCTACAACAATCCATGCGGAATCAGTTAGTAAAATAGACTACTTGATATTATCCCAAAAATGCCAATATCTGATTATAAGGCCCATAAATATTTAATAATATGAGATATTTATCCAACCCAAAAAATATTCCTTCAATAAGAAAACGTAAAAAAATAGAAAAAGGCTTCTAAATCAACCAAAACCGGATTCCAAGGCACTAAAACCCCACTGAAATGACCATTTGTGTCTACACCACAACACTTCTACATTGGAAAAATATTCAAAAACAATTCACATGCATTCTCCAAGGTTGACATAGTTTCCTGTAGCAGGAGAACCCTAGGATTAACAACCTTAACAAGTCATTTGACAAAATCTCTTTTATGGGAGCTACCTAGCCCTCATATATTGAAGGACGAAAGATCCATTAAGGAACATGACTCTAGGGCACAACTGCTTTAAGAGCCCCTTTTTTAGAAGATGATGGAGAATAAAAGTATGTTGTTAAACCCTTTGAAATCAAGGAGGATACCTTGGGATTTATAAATTTTGGTATACCCACCTAGGGATCCCCCATTGAAACCCCATTCTTATCCATTTTATCTTTTTCCTTCCAAGTTGTAACATTTGTAAAATGAAGAAAGGAAATAGGAATAGTCCTTGGATAATCCCCTAAATTTCTATAATAAATCATTATTGGATCCCAAATCAACCCATGCTTTAGAGGGAAAGGATGTTCATCCTTATGATAAGGATACAAGTTTAAATTAATACCGAGGACATTTAGAATAGAAGATGAGGACAAGACAATAGGTAATGATGTCTTAACCCCAGAGAGAGGAGTCAAGTTAGAATGAACAAAAACAACCTTTTGGTTAGAAAGAGAACCCCAATTCATCCCTGATATCACTAGCAACACCCATGCTATGAAACTATAGAGTTGAAGTCCAAGCTCAAGCACTCGTCAAATCATCACCATTTTCAACGACCATCAAAATACCATTTTCAACAATCTGGATGTTACAGTGTCATTTGACACATCTGATACATGATGCTTTGATGGTCTTTCCCGTCCCTATGCTGACTCATTTTATCCCATTTTATCACCATTACCCTGATGCTCTAGTGGAACCCCTAAAAACACATTTTTGAATATATACGTGGGTCACAAGTTTACAACACACGTATATGCAACTTGCACCACTCTCACCTATGTATATCGAGTTTTTTGCTCAAAAACTAAAAAAAATTGGAGTTTCCCCCATAAAGTAATGAATGACTTGATCCTTGGCATTTCATATGTTGATAAATGCTCCGATTTGACCCTTCATTTCCCATTGAGGGTCTATATATTGAGCTATTATGAAGCATTGAAGGGGAGAACATTGGAGAGTAAAGAAATTATAGAGAAATTGTGCCCCATTCTTATATGCTTGAGTTTGCATCCCTTTGTCCTTGAAGCAACCATTAGTTCTCTTTCCCAAGCTTGCCTTTTTCTTTGTGATATTGCCTTTGTATGGAGGATTGAAGTGGTGGAGGCCCAAGTAGAGGGACTCGGTTTCAGGATTTCATAACAAGGTTCTAAAAGAGGTTGTCATTTGTATCTATGTTTATATTAATAGAAATATCCATTTCTCGTCTATTGCATGCGTAATTATGAATATTTGTATCCATGGATGTAATTAATTTGTTTGCATGCTGGAATTAAATATGCTAGATTAGAATCTAACACTTTATGTTTATCATGCTTATATATCTCTTTGTTGTTGAGGATGATGTGTAGGCACAAGTTAGATTGAAATATCAACAAGGATATTCTTTGAACATCCAGAAAAAGGTACGATTATCATCCCTTAGTGTTAGTTTCATTTATATATCTGTCATGGTTTAAAATGGATTGGTTTTGGGGTGATCATGTCTGTTGTGGTCCACCCCGAGCCTTAGAAACTCTTCTCTATAACAAAATTGGCGACTCCGCTAGGTATTTTCCTTTTTGTTGGGGTTTGGGTGCATGTTTTTCTTGGTCTTCTTTCTGCTTCTTTGTGTTTCTGTGTCGCGTTCGGTAGTTTGTTTATTCATTGGAAGTCCCTTGAAGTGGTTTGAATATTAGCTTACTTTTTACCACCCTTTCCTTTGTATATGCGGGCCATGGACCTCACAACCTCGTGTATACGTGATTTGTAGTACATACAGTCATGTACATACGTTGTTGTTTCTTGAAAAGTCGCATACATATCCCTTTGTTATTGGGATTTTGATGTGTGAATGTTTTGGGTGGGTTGTGAGTGTGGATGAGTCTTCCTGGGATCCTATGCTTCCAGTTGGCTGATTCTATTGTGATTAGAGGCCTCTTTTTCATTGATTTTTCTTTAAAAGTTGGTTCTTGTCATTTATCTCCTTTTTGTTTTATTATTCATGGATTATCCTTCTTAGTCTCAGTGTCTTTCTTGGCTGGTGTTTGATGCTTGTTATAGGTTTCGAGAGTTTGTAGGGAATTTTATTGCGTTTTCATTGCATTTGTAGTGAAAATACAAAAGTATTTTTATCTTTCCATGTTTATTACATTGTGCATATGCATTGATTTGGTTCTTGCCTTAGGTTTGCTTAGATGAAATTAGTGTTCAATATTTCATATAGGAAGTATTGCATTGGAATTTGAAAAGGAAATCATTTTTATGCATTACATGCAGTGGGATAACCTTGTTTTCATGTTTAAAAACAAAGTTGCACTTGGCATTGTTTTTATTATAATTTGAATTCCATTTAGATATTCAAGAAGATAGTTCTAATAATGTTTGCAGCAAAATAATGGAGAATGAAGATATGAACTGAAAAAAACAAACCACACAGGAAACGGACAAGCATTGCTCAGGAATTTATAGCATCATTCACAATAATAATATCCGGTGTTACAATAGTTTAGATAGAAAGAATTCAAATGCATGGGGTAGCAATTTGAATCTCCCAAGTGGATATGACCATATCTGTTGGTAATAACTCCTGCTTGATTGTATTACATAGCCAAATGCAAATATTTATACAATTTACAAGACGGTTGAGTTTCACCTCCCGCCTAGCCTTTTTGGCTTCCTACATCAGTTATATTTATTTTGTTTACAAAGTATATAATCCCTACGTATTATATTCTAACAATCCCCCTCTTAATCTGAAGGGGTGTTCGTAAGTCGGAGCATGTTTCTGAATCTTTCAAACTTTTCTCGTCCAAGCGCTTTGGTGAAGATGTCTGCAACTTGATCATTTGTGGAACAATGTCGAAGATGGACTGTCTTGGCCTCTACATGATGTCAAATCAAATGATACTTTGTGTTGATGTGTTTGGTTCGATCATGGAATCTAGGATTCTTAGCCAGCTTGATTGCAGAAGTATTGTCAACCAACAATGGAGTGGAGTTCTCTTGTTTTTCTTACAAATCTTCAAGTATATTCCCGAGCCATACTATTTCTTTCGTTACTTCAGCTGCAACCACATATTCTACTTCTGTTGTTGAATCTATTGGAACTGACTGTTTGCGTG